>JANHZU010003028.1:14691-46750 GCA_032468055.1 Acrochordus granulatus
GACAATCATTTCTACCTCAAATTCCATTGAAAATGATTTTTTGGTGAATATTTTTGGGGGCGTGGAACGGATCATCCTATTTTCTATTGTTTCGCTTTAAGAGCATTTCTCACTAAGAGCGTTCTTCCGGAACGGGTTAGTCTCGTCTTGTGAGGCACCACTGTAGCTAGTTTCCCCAATGTGAGGATGTTCAGAAATGTTGGAACTATAATTCCCAATCATGTATGAACATTCTGGAAGTTATGGATTCAATAGATCTGGCAGGTGAAAACTAGGAAACGTTCAAGTTTTACCCAAAGGTGAGGCAGCATTTGTAAGCCAGGGCTATTTGCTAGGAAGAAAAATATTAGTCCTGCCAACATGTGTACACAATAAAGCTCCATTGGCAAAACATCAGTAATGTTTTAATGATGCAGTGTGAATGGGACTGGGTTCCACTGTGCATATTGGTAGAACTAATTTTTTTTCCTCTTCCCTTGGGAAGGATTTGGTTTTAAGTGATATTAAATCTATCTTAGAGTTTATGCCAAAAGTTTCTGCTTCAGATTAGCAAAAAAAAAAAAGCATCAGTTTTTAGCTACTGTAACTGAGAGCCTAAAACTGTCCTGTGGCTTCAAGCTGTCCCCTCCCCATAGGATTACAGTATGAAGGGGTCTGATTGGCTCCCCATATTCTGATCTAAAAAAATAACTAATTACCAGATCCTTTCCTTCTGATTTGTCCATTTTGGTTTGCTTCCAATAACAAATTAGATGTCAGTCTCTTGCCTTTTTGGATCATAACCAGTTGACCTTTTGGCATCACATCTACCATGTAAAGCCAGTGGGGCTTTAGAATCTTGCTCTTAAAGTTGTTCAACAGGTGAAAGAGTTTGTGATGAAATATTGCACCAGCTGATATCTCTTGCTACCATTCCCAAGTTTTCTCCGGGGTCCTTGTAGGGGAAAGAATACCAGATGAAATATAAGCCAGTTAGTTCAGCTAAAAATGGCAGAGAGAATTTGTACATTATTTCCACCATTACTCTAAAATAAAATTAAATCTATAAGACAAATAAATAAACCTGCCAAACAATATTTGCTAGCAAAATGAAGATATTCTTTTCAAGGTCGGGTTGTTTTTTTCAAATGCAACCTTCTTCTCTACGGTCTTATTTTTAATTTTGTTTATAAATAGGAACTAATATTTTATTGCCTCCAGTCTTGGACTTTCAAGAGAAGGGCTAGATTGTGCTAAGTCATTGCTTGCTTTAACTGTGAGATGTTGAATAAGCCACAGATGGATACATTGCCATATCATGCAAATGCATAACTCATATTAAGCCATAGTAGCTGGGGTCCCACATTGCAATGAGCTGATGCTAAGCAAGTCAAATTACAATTTTGTGAAGGGTGCCAACCCATATGCTGATAAGATTGGCTACCAAGTAAACCTTAAGAATTATTTATTTCAATGGCAGAAAAAGTTTATCTCACTATACCTCTTGGGCTGGGCTCCTGTTATAGGCCAGTTTTAGATATGAGTATTATTCCAATTCAAGGAAATATTAGGAGTTTCGATTCTTATGAGCAGGATAATTTCCCACAACTTGAACAGAATGGGATTACATTAAATATTTATCAAATTTATAGGGCCACCCATCTCACAAGAAGTGATTCTGGGCAGTGTATAGCAAAAGTAAATGTATAAAATAATAAACATGTCAAACACAGTCAGATTAAAAACATTTTTTAAAAAAAGTAGACCCAAAAGATTTAATTAGCAACACGCTCACTTCAAGATCCCATGGGTTCCCTGAGTATATGGAAATACATGGGATTTTCAAGCACAAGGGGAAAGCCAACAAAAGAAGATAGGCTGTATCCAGCTCAAGGTTGCAAAGAAAAAAAAACCCAGTGCATCTCTATTGAAGAGGCAGTTGGGCAACATCTCAGTATGCTGACAACTCCTCCTTTCTCAGCCCTCTTCTTTTTTCCTTCCTGGTGAACATTTCCACACTATATATTGACGTATACAGTCTGTCTGTATACTATTCTACTATACCCATCGACACTGAGATAGATGCAATACAAGGAATGAGGAGAAAGATTCACAAGATATGCAAATATGCAGACAAAAATATACATCATATTGCTTTATTACATGAAAGATAATATAGGCTCCTCCTCACTGCTGACAAAGGAATTGGAAATAATTCCACAAGCCATGCTTGGCATGTTTCCTCTCTTTTGTTTTTATTCTATCCAATCTAATAAAGTGTTAGAAAGTTATAAAGAGGCTCAGGGCTATGGCTTTCTGATGCATTATCTGAACAACACTCTAAAAACTGAATAGAAGCTGATCAAATTTGGCACGGGTGGAAAAGCCAGCAAAAGAAAAGCCAAATTTATAATGAGCTAGAACTAGACAGAGATTTGTAGAGAAAAATCCAGAAATTATTCCTAATCGCATGTCTATAGGTAGGTAGGTGGGTAGTGGCTCAGAATGCTGATGGTTTTTCCATTCTAGGCTCCTCTTCCTTCTCAGGAATGTGACCAGTTTGGAGCTATTATTGGTAAGAGATTAGAAAAAATTCCAGAATGCCTGCTTTACAGAGTTTTAATAGAAAAAAACATTTTAACAAATACACACACACACACACATATATATTTTACCATTGCCCTCTCTTATGATAAGGCAGCTATATCTGATGTCTTTTTCCCACTTTGGATATTAACAGTTCTTGCAGAACAACCTATTTTATAAAATATGGACTGTAGGCTTCATGATATGCTAAAGTATGCAATCTCCTCCACTCCATGATTTAAGGGCTGTATAATTAGCAAAAATTCTCCTGATGCCTTTTTGGAAATGCAACAATATAGACATTTTTCACCTGTTAGGTTTTCCTCATTGCACTGTAGCTTTATATATTTTCAAAAAGTCACGAGCTTTGCTAAGTACATAAAGAAAATGCTATTTCTACTTAAATGCTTTTTAAGTAGAAATCTGCATAGTAGGAATTCCAGAGAAGATGGTAGACTGAAGATGGTTCTGTGAAAAATAGAGCCAACATTTGCAACCATGAATAGGAAGTTGACAAGCAGATATAGCCCTTTGACCCTCTCTGGATACAAGAGGATAAAAGATTGGCCAAGCAATTCTCCTTGTGGGTGCTTCTCATGACAAGAGACTTACATAGACACTCATGACAAGATTGCAAGACAGCAGTCTATGAAGGGGGGGAGAATTAAGTGTCAAGGGAATTTGTCATAATTGCACTAGCCACAAATGGAGCCTTTTCAAAGGACATTAAGTTAGCACTTCTCTTGCTAACCACTTTTGGAAATTGCCTATTAACTGCTTCAAAGAAGTTAGACTCCTTTAAAGTGACAAGACTACAGAACCAGATAAATACCATGAATCTTTACTATTAGAAAATAAAGATCCATGTTTATAATCTTTAAGAATTTGAAATATTCTTAATTTAAAGCAAAAAGTAAGACAAGGTTTTGGATATAGAAAGTTTTAAATAGATTAAGGGCTCAGAAAATTTTGGAATACTAGATTTTGAATATTAAGACTTTGAAATTAATCTTAAAGAATAAATGCATTTTTGTGGGAAAGAAAAACTATTTTTATATTGAAGACACAACAAGTACTGTAACTTGTAGTGGTGTTCACAGATACTTTTGAAGAACTGCAATGGGACTCTGAATTACATTGGCTATGTTGTGTCTTTGTTCCCAGAAGATGTTGCAGAAAAAAAATCCAATGAAATCTAGTCAAGATCAATATGAACGAGCCCTTGAATAAGAATTTGTTATCAAATATACAAAAAAAATTCAATAAGTCTTTAAAAATTAAGAAGGAACTCAAAATGACAATACCAGAGAGCAATTGGAACAATTTTTTTCTGCTTACTAAAAAAACTATTTAAAATATTGAAAAAAAATTGTAAAAAGGATCAACCATCATCTAAATGAATTAAGCAAAGTTTCCATATTTTATAAAAGAAGTATACAAAGTCAGTTTATTTGACCATTTAAAATGGGTTAAAATGGGACATATTATGTTTAAGTGGATTGGAAAAATGTGATATATTGGAATAGCTTATATTTAATATAATACTTAAGCTTTTTCTCTTACTTTATGAATCCTAATTTAATATCATTTAAACTGGCTCTACATCTGTCTTTTATATTTAAAAAAGTTTTGTGAATTATTTTTTTTAAAACAGAAATTATTCCTCTTTGTTATGTATAAAAGTTAGTATTTGTTCACATTAAGATACTGGGATTACTTTAGATTTGCTCAATGTAGATTTGCTTATAGTTTACAGTTGTGTTTATTTGAATGGGTATGTTGTAATTTAGAGTAATTTTCTTTTGAATTGTTGTCTTTTGAATGCAAAAATGTTGTATACTGAAGCTTGTCTTTTTTAAAGGAGAGATGGGCCCTTTTTATCCTGTTAAATTTTAGTTTTTTGCTCACACTAGGCTACTGGGACCATTTTATGCCTTTTAAATGGGGTTTTGCTTTCAGCTAAGAACTGAGCTGTGGAATGATGAGTTTTATATATGTTAATTAAAGTTATTATTTTAGAGCTCTGTTTGGACTTTTTCTTGATAACTCAATTGGAAAAGACATTTCTTACTAGATTTGCTATTGCTAAGAGATGAGATGGGATGAAGAATTTTATATTTATTAATTAAGTGGAGGTGAAGATATTATGAAATTGTTTATACCTTGATGGGGTGAAAAATTGCTTACTTGGGAAGGTTACTTTTTTTGCTTTTCTGCATTTTTAAAAATTTGCATATATTTTATTGTAATCAAAATTTTAATAAATTATTATAAAATTATCTGATTTTCATGGATTGTTTTGTTTAGATTTCAGATCTCAATTCATAACATCTGCTTATTAGCAGATTATTATTTGTTGAATAAGCCACAATGGCTGGTTTCAATCATCATCCTAAATCATAGCTACATAAACTATATGGCTCAATTTGTGTGTGACCTAAATCACAGCTCAATTAATATATACTTACATTAATATATTATCCTAATCCACAATTTTAATCATGGTTTCTTGAACAAACTGCAAGCCATCCAATATAGTCTGTACAAACATCAAACATAGTCCATACAAATAAAATAGAAATAAAACCAAACAATTTTATGGTTCAGTTAATGTATAAATTCAGGTGTATTCTACCCTATTATTAGCATGGCCACAGACTTAGTTCCATTACTTTTATATAAGTGCTGAAAACTTTGCTTAATGTTTACGGTTTTTGATACATGCTATCCAAGAATCCAGGAAACTATGTTAAACTAATTCAGATGAACCCTGTGTTTGCATGAGAGTGTTCATTGTGATTTTTAATCCATTTTTTGAACATAAATTAAGTCCTAAACTAACCACATGGGCTGGGTTTGCATAACCTAGGTTAAAATTTGATTATTTTCCAGCTCAGTGTGCCATGCAAACACAGCCTGTCTGTTTCATTCTCACTGAAGTTGACCAGAAGATCTGCCCCAACACCTGCTACTTAACTGGTTGACTGCATTCACATAATCCACTAAACTGAATTTTTCATAACCAAGATCAAAAACAGCCATGTTCAGCATTGTGTGGAAAGCAGACCACTATGGTATATTCAAAAAGTCAACAGTTATTGCAATAGAACTCAGCCATATAATTATTTTAGTGATCTAAATCAGGATTACTATGAATTGGATTGAACAATAAACATGCCCTATATTTGGTCTACTTTTTAATGATTAGATATGCACAAAATACCAGACTAGAATAAAATAGGTAGGCAGTGCAGTATGTCACGGGAACCTAGCCATTTTCTTAATATTTTGTATGAATAGACTGTCATGTTAAGCCATATATTGATTGATTTTTGGCCACATAAATTTTATGAATGCAGCAACTATGTTTTATTTGCCTGGGTTTAAGGCTTAATGAGTTGTGGGAACCCAGCTAGGGTGAAATACAGAGAGTCCTTATTTAGCCACCACTAAATCTAATTAAGTAAAGCAATCTTTGACAGTACTTGTGATCATACTTCAGCTTTCTTTTGCTTTAGAGACCTATGAAGATCATTAATGAGGGGACTGATTGAAAAATTATTTGTTCATTGTTGTAACTGTATACAGTCACTAAATAAGGACTATCTGTAATGTTTTTGAGCAATTTTTTATTTTAGTAATGGGATATGTGTTTAATTAGAATCCAGTCTTGGAAAATACACAAATATTTAATTTTCCTTGAGAAAGAGGTCTTTGTATTGGGAATATTGAGATAAGTTATTTTTTCCTGTTTAAAACTGAAAAAAAAATTATGAGCTGCAACAAAAAGCCTTGACTCTGTGTACTGTATGTTGGGAATAGGCAAGAATTAAATACAGAGGGAAGGAAAAGCTAGTTCCCTTTTGGTTTTAGAATATTAAGCTATTTATCTATAGTCAGATGATTCTGAATTAAGAAGGAAGAAGAAACTACTAGACATGATAAAATACCTTCATGAATCAAAAGACTCAAAAGCAGAGTTGATGCCTATTTTATATGCAGACCATATTTCAGATCAGGTTGTTAAGCAGAGCTTCCTGTGTACCCCCAACTCCAGAAGTGGTGAGATCAAACCAGAGATTTGCCTCTGAAGAGAAGCAGCTCCCAAGCAATCTCAACCAGGATCCAGCACTGAGGAATCTGGGTCAGTCTGCTGAAATGTTCAATGGTGAGCTTCTATGCAATTTAGTCCCATTTTATTTGCATATTGCATGTGCATATTTTAAGCTTAAAAAGCAGGTTCCCAAATTCAATGGAAACATTGATTCTTTTTTTTAAAGCAAGGATGATTAATTGGCTTGATCTGATGTGGGCAAAACTAGCTGGATTTCTATAGCTACAGCATGCTTTTTGACTGATTATCTTTGTAGTGCCATGATGCCCTTAGCCATGTAATCAAAGTTGACTAAATTAAAAAGAAAAGAAACTATCAAGCAGTGGAAACATTTGTTCAGCAGTCTGCCTTCTGAAAGGCTCAGCTTATTGTAGTGCGTTCTCAAGGAATGTCATTCCTTTTCCTACAAGAACTTCCTTTGTGTCCTATGTATTTATCAGCTGTACTGCAAGCAGAAATTAAAGCAATGTATTCTTCTGTACTGGAAAATTCTGCATCTGTTTAATTTTCATCTGAAATGAACTATTAAAGGCACAGAAGCCTCCTAAAATGGAACTTACTATATACTTGCTCTTGGCTTTTGGGTTCCTTATTAGATTTTGTTTAAGGGAGGAAGAATCATCTAAACCCATCACCTCTGCCTTCTTAGCTATCCTGTTTCCCATGGAAACATATCACTGGAATGTTATTATCAGTCAAACTCATAATAGAAAGAATCCCACAATATCATTTTGATCAGATGTATACATCCCTTGCCATCAGGTTGTGGCTGATAGGAGATGAAGACTACAGTCCTTGGAGGGCACCAAATTGTCTAACTCAGATCTTGACCAACCCCATTTTCCTAATGTTTTGAATATGCCTTTTACAGACTGATTTCATAGAAGCCATGATTTTTTAACCAAGATTTATCAATCAAATCACAACTGCTTGAGATCATATAAACTATGAATTATGGATTAACACACTGAAAAAACCTAGTCATAGAATGAGGCCATACTCCATTTAGCATATTATTTGTCTAGCCCAAACTTCCTAGACTTGACAATATCCTTACAGTGGTGAAGACTCCAATTTTCATGTCCTACATTTTGAGGAAACCTATTGTACCCAATATCCCAGATAGAAACTCTTCCCAGTCTATATTTCCTTTTAAAGAGCTTTTTAAATGGAGGATTTGTAAACTGACCTTTAGATTTTCAGTGCTTAAAATTTTGTGTCCACGATATACCATCTCTAACTTTTTGCATTCATAAATGCCAGATCTTCTCTGTTGGTAGAAACTTTAGAAAATAATTTTCCATTCCCTTTTAATGCAACTAATACGTAATAATTCATGATTTCATTGACCATCCTATCAGTGTGAATGTCTACATAGGTATTATTTTGAGAAAGTGTTGATATTTGATTCTTCTAATCCATAGATAAGGTAGGATGAGCTGTGGTCTTTCTTTTGCTACCTGTTAAAGAATAATCCAAGACTAAGAGAAATAGTTTAAAACATCCTTGCAGAGAAAACTCTAGTTCCTGGTGGCCTTAAATTCTAAATTTTTTCTTTATTTTTTTTCAAAGAAGAAAGGATTATTTTTCTTAAACTTTCAAGTCCATTGTTGCTTTTCTCTATCCAGCTCCAAATCCCAGTCCAGCGTGTAAGAGGCTGCTAGAATACCTCTTTAGTCCCTAGACCAATGTTTCTCAACCTTGACTAGTTTAAGATTTGTGGATTTCAACTCCCATGCTGGTTGTAGAATTTGGGAGTTTAAGTTCACATATCCTAAACTTGCCAAGGTTGAGAAATACTTGCCTATACTTGTATTGTGCTGGCCAATGGTATTACCAGAATAGACTAGGTTTTGCTAAAGGTTGGAGGCTATTAAGTAGAGGTTATTTCCTTTTTTGGTTTCATCCGAGAAAAGGCACATCTACATCTTCATATTAATTCAGAAAAGAGGTTTTCTTCTGAGATAAGGCAATCTAACGACTTATGTAATATAATCTTTGAATGTTATTATCAAGTCAATCTATTGTTCCTATTAGTTCAAGCAATCAATTTTAGCCAAAGCATTTTTTCCTGAATTAGTTTTTGTAGCCCAACTCGAAGGAACAGAATATTGAATCTGGGATCTTTGGCATGCAAAGCCTCTCTTTCTCCGTCAAACAACAGCACCCTGGTTTAAGCTACATCTGATCGTTTATTTATACAATATGCCATATCCAGTCTTTATTGGATATCTCCCTGAAACATTTCAGGGAGAAAAAGAAAATGAAATGAAATGAATTTTTTAAATGACTATACTGCTAAAACATAAGAATACTAATGCATAAATGAATCAAACCTTAAGTGACAGGAAAAATGGAACAAAATAAACAACAGATCGGAGCAAAAAGCTTAATTAATATTCAGGATATTTTTCATATGGGCATGACTCACTGGGACGTTCTCTTGCACAAGCTCCTTTACAATAAATTGGACCTGAACAGGAGCACACAATTCATCCTTATCAGGCTTTAAGGAAGAAAGTATCTATGGTAGACTATGCCCATGATTAATCGAGGCAAATGTATACCTAGTATTTGCCATTTCAGAGCCTAGAATGTTTCAGCCCAGCCTTGCATAAATCATACTGGGATTTAGAAATGTCGTGCAGTCCTAACACAAGTGGAGGATACAGGTTGGGAAAGGATGACCTTGAAATTCAACAAATCATTGGAAGGTGGGGGGAGTAAGGAGAGAAAGAACAGAGAAAGAAGGGGAAGAGAGGGAAAGGAAAAGAAGATCAGGAGGGGATTTAGTTGGGGGGGGGAGGGAATCTGGCATTCATAAGAGAGTGTGGAAACCCCTTCCCAAAGTTGGCATTTTGCTAAGAGCCCCTCTGCCTTGGCAGCACCACTAAATATGAGAGGGGCGATGTCTGGCCTGGATTCATGAAAAGTCACCCTTCAAATACTGTGATCAGTCAGATTAGGGACTTCTCTTTCCCCTTCAGAAATCCTTTCCTGTACGAGCTCACCTATTTCACTACTCTATTGTAACCTGCATGTTATCCACACCTGTAAAATGCTACTGAAATCTTCTTGGTCATCTTAATCCTGGATAATCATATCAGCGTGTTTCTTCTTCAGCTTTCCTCTCTTGGATCCCAGCCTGACTATTCAGGGGACAGATGAGTCGGAGCTCACTTCTTCTCCTTTTTAAAGTACTACAGCAAGTTTCCAGTTCAGAGCTGACTTTCAAAGTTTAAGGACAGGCAAGGGTTAAGGCAGGACTCTGCTGCTCCAGCAGTGGCACCTGTCAGTGGGAGGGAAGAAGGGAGAGACTGGAGTGAGTTTTACCGGAGTCTCCAGCAAAGCTGGAAGCAGGCAGCAGCCACATGGAGATCTCCAGCTGCAGAGGGTGAGAAGAAGGCTGCATTTTGCCCATGCCTGGCTGGAAAGAGATGATCAAGATGAAGCCTGGAATGGGGGGATCCTAGGAGGCCAGAGGCCAAATCATCCCCCCTACACCAAACAAAAACAAGGAGGCACTACAGAGCTCTCTTAGATCGCTAAAGAGGAGAGCAAAGAGGCTGAAGATATGCAGCTGACTCGGTGTTGCTTCATATTTCTTATCCAGGGGAGCATCTATCTTTTGGTGAGTGACTGAGGGGTTGGGGAAAGGGTGATGTTAGTGTTAGTGACATGGCTTTGGCAGATGCAAAGTCAAGGGCTGCTTCTTAAATTGCCTTCTTATATTAGTATGTCCGAGCAGTTTCATGGTCTGCTGTCTCAATAACACTTCTAGTTTGGCATGCACTGCGCTCTGTTCTCCAATCGTCCTTGCACCAACTTCACTGGACAGGTCATTGCATTTTAGCTTTCAGAGGAATTTCCTGTTTAGAACGATCTTTCCATTCATCTTTCCATAAATGCTGCCTCTTTCTTCCTTTGCGATGATTCTCTGCTTGTACTTTTACCAGCAGCCTATTAACAGTTACCAGGATATGTTTATTTTGCTAGATGCATATACCACCTCTCTACTAAAAGCTTCAACCGAGCACTACTTAGCATTTCCTTCCTCCAATTTTTCCCCCAAACAGCCCTGCTGGGTTAAGTTGAGATAGCCTGGTCCAAAGTCATCCACTGAACCTCCATGATTGAGGACAGACTTGATCAGATCTTGTCCCTCCAGATCCAGCCCAAGACTTTAACTGCAGTTCTGTTAAGGACACTGATTTTCAGACAGGGAGTTGGCATTTCTGCCAGAACAAATATTGTTTTGCAGCCCTGAGTCCACGAAGAGAAAAGACTAAGTCTATTGCTAAAAACAGCTTATTGAACTGTTACAGATCTCAGATAAGTGAGCCAGGCCACACCTGACAAGCAGGAAGTTGTAGATTCTCCAGCCAGTTTGACTTTTAAAGGGAAGGAGGATAAACTAATCCCTTCTCATAACAATATCATCAGACTCAGCAAACTTCATCCAGCATGTTTTTCTGAAGGACCCTAGAAAGCCGCTAGACGTGGCAGTCTCTTGTGTTCCAAAGATGAAGAAGGTGCAATACAGGGGATTGAAATAATCCCTCAAACTCAGGGGTGGGCAAAGGGGAGCAGCCGAACACAGACAAATATAAAAGGCTGCCCCTGAATGAGGCTTTGAGCTTCATAGGCAGATCTGAATTCAACATTAGAAATCCATGCCGAAATAAAGCGAACAATGTGATTGCAACAATATTTTTTTAAATCTCTCCTTTGTAAAATACAAATAATTTTCCATCTATCTTCTATTAAGAGTTGTCGTCTAAGCGGCTGCTGAAATTCACAAAATTTAATAAACAAAGTAGGCCATAGGAACAGAATAAGTTTCAGCACTAGCCCTGCGAAACATTGTTTACCTATCAACGGAGAGGAAGCATTTGCTTCTGTCAGAATGAAAAGGCACAGGCACAAAATTAATTTTAAAATGTTTTTCCCCCCACCCCATTCTCTAGAGTTACGAGTTCAAGATGTGCTCTTCACTGTTTCATCAACAGCAGTGAACTGTTATCCAAAGAGCTCACTTCTTTGCTTGTTTTTTTCCAGCAGTGGGGAAGGAAGATGAAGCAGAGAAATAATCCTAAGGCTTTGTAAACAGTGATTAAATGAGTAGGGCAGGAAGTATCCTTTGTCTTGGAATGGTTTGATCGGTATCACTGAGAATTGCACAGACTTCTTGACTCCCCCCTTCCCCTCATATTGTATCTTTCAGCTCAGGGAAAAGCAGAAACCCCATTGGAGCCACAGCTCAAAGCCTCATCTCCTCTAAAAGCGGCTTGGGTTGCAGTTTCATGTTCTCAGGTCGAAATGGGCACAAACAGACCAGAACTCTTTTCTGCTAAGCTGCTTTTCCCCCAGTGTGGGTTGTTCTTTTCAAAAAGGAAGGAAAAAAAACAAGTTACTCTACAGGGAAAGGAGCCCAGAGTTTTCTTTGGCAACGGAGTGCCCTTATTCCCTGTAGATCTGATGCAGATCTCTCTTCCTCCCAGAGCTGCAGCTGGGCTGAACAGACTAGGCTTGACAGGTTGGATTTTGTAGTTGCCTCCTGTCTGCTCAGTGATCACGTCTTGTCCATGATCTCCCCTACTCACCCATCCTCTTTAAAAATATGTACCCTCTCACATCAGCTAATGGATTGTTCAAAATCTATGCAGACGGAAATATATTGAATTGCACTGAGGAGCAAGATTGCAATCACTTGTCCTTCCTAAGGGGGCAAGCTGGGAGGGGCCAGTTTTGTATGCCAAGATACTAGAAATTAGAAGGAGACAGAAGAGTCCCCTGTTGCAAGAGGAACAACCTTACATTGAATCAAGCTCAAGCACTTCCAGCCAAGTGTCCTCAGCTCAGAATAACAGCAGCTGCCATAAGGAAAGGTGGTTCCTAAATACTGATATCTTACCTGAATCTAGGTTGGAGTTGCTCGGGAAGGAACTCAGCACTTTCTTAATTGTGCAATTACATAAATTTTGACTCTCAGATTTTAAATGCAAATGTAATTATTTCATGACTTAAAAATGTGGTTATCTGGCTCTTCTGGGGACATCTAGGGGAACTTCTGCCCATTCACTTACAGTATTGGGGCTCTGGATATTTTCCTCAAGGTTACCACTGGGCTTTCTACCTGCAAAACCAATGCATTACTCTTGAATCCTAACTCGGGAGCAAGGAAATGGTGAAGCTCCTTCAACCAAACCCAACAAACGTCTAACCAGGTATGGTCAGTCCTTTCACACAAAGCAAGCCCTTTACTTGAAAATGGGGTAGGGAGAGTTTTCTTGTTTTGCAAGTCTTCCATCATTGCCTTTTAATCTAGAAGATGCAGCAAGGTATGTTTGTGCCAGAAGGATTTTAGTGATTTTAATTTAATCTTGTGCTACTGACAGATGCACTTTGGTAGTATCTTTTTTTAAAAAAAAAAGTTGCATAAGAAGTGGGGGGGAGTCACTTTGTAACACTGGGATTTTTTAAATGCTTTTTTGATATCCTGGAAGACAAAGAAATGTACAGTTTTTAAATAAATAATCACCACGTGAGACAGCAATTACTGTTCCCATTTTCAAGATGTGGAAATTGAGGAAGTGTTAAAGGTAATCATCTGATCCAGAGTGGAGAAGGGAGTTGGCTCTAATGAAGGATTTTTTTAACACCCCACTTCCATCCATGTCTGCTAGAGATGGGGTTCCATTTAACAAGTCTACCAGCCATAAGGGCTCTTATGCCATCATCTCTATACATCATCTCCTAAAAATTGACTCCAGTGTCCAGGAGCACCATAAGATGAAAATATAAACAACTTGTCTATTTCTAGAGAGTGTCTGGGAAATTCACTTACCGGCTCTTTTGTCATAAAATAGCCAAGTTTTATTTGGGGCCCAGCAGGGACAGTCCCAGTGGTTCCCTGGATAATATTAGTAGAAGTGCTGTTAACTCAAGCAAAGGTACAGAACCACCCAGTTTGATAGCCTCCAGAACCAGAGGCCAAGTGTTCTCACTAAAAAGATCTCATCCATATAGTGCATGTGAACAACCCTGGGAATGTTACTGGCAGCAAAACTCATTATTTTTATAAGTAATACCATTCAGAGCAGCATCATAATAACTTTGTAGGGTTGGTTGGGTCAAAAATAATTAAAATGCTTGTGGTCTAATCGACTTCTGTGGTGGCTTAGATCTGCAGTCTTAATGCCATCATGGATAAATAAAAGTTCTTAGGTTGAGGTCAGAAAGAGGGATTTTTAAGAGGATCTTTTTTTAGTGAGTTGTGTGTTTATGTGTGTGTGTAATTGTGTGTGTTTATGTGTCCTGGGAGGGAATCCTTTTGTAATATTTAATGCATTCAGGTAAATAGTCATCTTGAAGGACAAGCTTCAAAAAGGACAAGCTTTTCCACACCAAAAACCCATGCTGATAAGAGGTTTATTTACCAAGTTAATATTTTCAGCTACTGTGCTAGACTGAAGATGTAAAGCTGGTATTC
The DNA here is from genome assembly GCA_032468055.1 of Acrochordus granulatus. Classification (NCBI taxonomy): domain Eukaryota; kingdom Metazoa; phylum Chordata; class Lepidosauria; order Squamata; family Acrochordidae; genus Acrochordus; species Acrochordus granulatus. The sequence goes on from JANHZU010003028.1 coordinate 28,863, forward strand.
CTATCTTGTCCTCAGCTAGAATTCTATCATTCCTAGAAAGGGAAAACTTGTAGCCTTCTGGATGAACTCCAGTTGCTAGTGTTTTTCCCCAGTGGCCTTATTGACTCAGTGTGCTGGGAATTGTCTTCAGCAAATGCTGAAGGGCCACAGGTTTATCACTGTTACTGCACACATCCCAGATTAGGAAAAAGCTCCGCAGAATTTGGTGATATCTGGTCTGCTGCTAAGATAGTATTCTAGCAAATATATGAATTGAAAATGATGCTTAGATCAAGTGAGTTAGTAATACAACATTCCAATATGTTAGTCATCCTGACAACAATGCCGCAGGGCACTGCACACATCATTTTGCCCAGCATCTGCTCCTGCCCTTGTTTTCTCAATATTTTTAATGGTAGAAAAGAAGTTGAACAGTTTTAAAGAACAACTTTTATAAAGGTCCTTGAGGGAAGCCAGCAGGAGATGGCCATATCTGGTACAGAAAGAACTGTCTCCAATAAGATAGATCCCCGAAGAACAAAGAAATCTAAATAAATAGCTAAAAAATAAAAAATAAATAAATGCAAGAATATGGGAGCACAACTGTAGTCAAGGTCAAGGTCATTTTATTATCAATATCAGATTAAGTGTCCAAAGCAAAGAGTGAGAATAACTGGACAGATCTTGCAGTGGATGAACTTGAATATTCATCAACCCCCAGAATTTTTATTAGGATCACTGCTTTTTAACTTGTTCCTTTGGAGTTAGGAGCAAATCAGAAAGATGAACAAGTTTTCTGACAGTGTCAAGTTATTTTGACTGGTTAAACGAAATGCAGCTTCTGTAAGGCTACCAAAATTTCTCTTCAAAAATGAAAGCAGGCATGAAACTCACATATGGCACAAGGTAAACATGGGGAGGAAAAAAAATCCTGATTTCTTTAATGACTATGAAAAAAATCTGATTAACCAGGAAAAGAATCCAAAAGGTTTGGTGGATACTTTAATTAAAATATATGCTGTAGCTGTTGTCAAAAGAAACAATGCTTGTTGGGGATTGTTAGAGAAGCAATTAAAAACAAAACTGCTAGCATAAAACTATGCAGAAAAATGTTCCAGGTGCAGAGAAAGTGGGGAAGGAATAGTTTTCCTTCTTCTTTCACAATTCTTGAAGCCTTAGTCATCCAATAATGCCAAATGGTGGGAGAAAAAGAAGTACTTCACACATAGCATCATTAAGCTGTGGACTTTGCTGCCATAAAATGCAGCATTGCTCACCATTTTAGACTGGTTTGAGGGGAATTACAAGAGCACAGCTGGACAAGCCAAGGAACATTCTAGACCTCAATTCGGACTCAAAAATCTGTCAGGTCCTGAGAGCTGGATCCAAGGGACTCACAAGCACAGTCAGGAAGGAGTCTGTTACCCCACAGCAGCTACTGTACTATTTAAGGAACATTGCCTCTGATTCAACGATCATATGCAGCCATCGAGACTAATAGCTATGGATAGTACATCAGTGTTTTAAAAAATTATCCTTTATCCTTGGCCTTATCCTCTTTTCATGCAATCTGAATTGATGGCCATCACTATATAATCTAGAAGCAAATTCAGAGTCTCAGTGGAGATATATGTATACATATATACACACACACACACAGTGTATAAACTGTACATAAAAATGTAAAGTTTCCTCTGTTCAGTCGTGTCCGACTCTAGGCAGCAGTGCTCAGCTCTGATTCGCAGCCAAGGGAGCCAGCTTTGTCCAAAGACACTTCGTTAGTCATGCGGCCAGCATGACTATACTTCAAGGTGTATGGAACACTGTTACCTTCTCCACTGAATTTGGCAGTAGCTATTTATCTACTTGCATTTTTACATGCTTTTGAACTGCTAGGTTGATAGTTGCTGGGGCAAATAATGGGCGCTCACCCTGTTATGTGGTGCCTGGGTGACAAGCTCAGCATCTTAACCTCTAGATCACTGCGCTCTCTATTCTGTATGAATGTACCTATATGTGTGTGTATTGTGTATATCATCTCCAGTATCAGAAGCAAAATATATCCCTCAAGTCTCTCGTAAGAAAGTGTTATTCCTTGCTTGTTATTCAAAATAATTTTCCTTACCTGCTGGAGCAAAGGACAGATGCCAAAGAAAATATTGGGGCAGCAGGTCTCTAATTTGCACATTACATAGTCATCTACAAAACATCTCTACTTCAGTTCTTGGCATTTCTGAGTTAACGGTATCAGGTAGCAAGAAATGGTATGTGGAATTTTTGCTGCTCATCAAAATACACAGTTCTTGCCATCTTAACCTATTCCAAGATATGTTGGATGGCAATTCTCATAATTCCAAAATAGCATAATGTCCAAGGTAAATGAGAACGGTGGTTTTGTGAGTTGCCAAGTTTAGAAAAGTTGCAATAGTCAGTATGGGTGAGGTGGAGTTAGCCATCCCTCAAGCAGATTGCTATGATTCCATTAAAATGAATATTAATGGGAAGTAGGGGGAGGGGATAACAGCTGGTGACTACATTTTTTATCCCTCCCACATGCCCATTCTGAAAAACAAGAGTTCTGATGAAGTCAATTTTTAAACATTCATCATATTTTTGCTGCTTCTATAATTAGTTATTTGAATAATGGTTTTAAAAATAAGGAAGTGTCCAGACTATCTCTGAGCAGTCTTCAAGTTTCCATGAACAGACGTTTATTAGTCTGTTTTATGGCATAAAATAATTCTGGTTTTGATATGTTCTGTCAAGTTGTAGCCAACTCCTAGTGACTCTACAGATAAAAACTCTCCAATCTGTCCACACTACTTTATGCAGTTCTTGTAGTTGCTGTATTTTCTACACTCTGTGTGTGTCTACCTTATGTACTGTTGGATCTTCTTCTTCCTCATCATTTTCCCCTTCCTTCTTTCCACCTAATCTACCATTATCACCTTTTCACTGATGCATTAGTTCATTTTATGTGGCTAAACAATAGATTTATATAGCATTTCTAATCCTAATAAAGATAATGAGGTTGAGATGAGAAGGTGTCACTGGACCATTGAAAGTGCTAGGTCTAGCACAGGTTGATGGTCACAATCTGGGATTTGTTTCAAGAAAGAAAAACCATAGACTGGCATTGCAAAAGCATTTAACAGTGAATGTCAATTGCAGAAGTCAGAAATCTGATTCTTGCTAAATATCTTTGACTACAATTCTTATAAGCTTTAGTTTTGCATGACAATTGACTGGAAATTTTGAGGACACTGTGGGAGGTATATTAGGGACCCAGGGAAAAAATAGTATCCCTTTTATTCCCATTAGTAAATGCAGAGATTTCCTTCTTTATAGTCAATAAGACTATATTGAATAAAAGAACAGAGTGATCTCTGCCCAAGTATATAGATGAGAGAAGCACTTTTTATAGCTTTCTGAACTGCTTTTGTATATTTATGATGGTTACATAATTTCATCATCATATTAAGCTTTCTATCTGTAGTTATTTATTATGCTAATTTTACTTTCATCCACCTGTTTTAATTAATTGCTTTCTGTTTTCATTTCTTAAGTGCCTTTTCTTTTGATGGAAAGGTGGGATACAGATTTAATCAATGAAATTTCTTCTTGGAGAAAGAGGAAGCTCTGGCCTTTTGCCAAAGAGCTTAGATTTTCTTTAAGATTTCCCAGGTATTCCAAAATTACAGAGGAAGAGGCTGTGGGTTCCTCCTGAGCAGTCCCAAAATGAGACTGCATTGCAGGAAAACCATTGACTATCCCAAGCCTGCAGCAATTGATTCCTTGTTGTCTCTGCAAGATAGAATGGAGAAACCAATGTTTATCTATGCACTCAACTGGGCATTGATGAGCAAGTCAAAAGCTTTATGTTTGTTTTCAACATTGTTCCTAAAACCCTTGGGTAATTAGTCAGTCAGTCTGGCTTTAACAGGTTCCAGGTGTCATTCTAAAATTGGGCAAAAGGAAAGAACCAATGTTTTGCAAATATTAGTCTCTACCATTCATTTTAGTATTTTTCTCCATTTGAAGTTAATGACATCCAGTCCTGTTATTTTCCTTGCTCATAACTTTCTATTACTCACTGGACCAGCCAACCAATTAAAAGGCCATTTATGGGAAAACTTGGCACTTCCAAGATAAAATTGAGGGTAGAATTGAGACCATGCTAGTTCTGTGAAAGATACAAAGTGTGGAAAGATTACTTTATTCTGCACTATTTTAATTCTGTCTTGTGCCTTGCTCTTGTAGTTTTGCCATTTTTAGGATAGACTTACATCTCTGTTTTCTTAAATCACTTCTATTTTCTGTGATTCTGTAAGGTCTGGGATAGGGTTCCCTGGATTAGATGGATTTTTTTCATTTCCTCCTGAAGTTAAAGATAAAGAAAGGGGTAAAAGATAAAAGTTTCCCCTCCAGTCATGGCTGACTTAGGAGGCAGTGTTCATCTCTATTTCCTGGCTGAAGAGCCAGCATTTGTCCAAAGACAATTCCATGGTCATGTGGCTGGCATGACTATCCACCAAAGTGCACAGATGCTGTTATCTTTCCACCAAGTTAGGTGGTTGCTATTTATCTACTTGCATTTTTACATGCTTTTGAACTGCTAGGTTGGCAGGATCTAGGCAGACAACAGAAGCTGACCCCATTATGCAGCAGTTCTTGGGTCTTGAACTTGAGCCACTGACTTCCAGCCAACAAGCTAAGTGTCTCAATCACTTGCATCAAAAGAGGAGTAACGAGAGGGAAAAGTGATGGATTTTTTTGTCCTGAATCACAATTCCATTATTTCCAACATTGGAAGTCTTCAAAAGGGCACATAGGATTGTGCTGCTCATTGCTGTGCTTGTTTCTTTTAGCTTCTCTGTTCTTTATGCATGCAACTCTGTGCATGACATCACCTCTCTTCTAGAATTCAGACATCCTGAGGAACCATTGATTATGGTATAGAAGTAAGCTTTGCTTTTCTCCTTGGTCCATATTGCCTCCCTCCCTCCCATTTTCTTTAACAAAAAAGTCCTGTGGCTTTTGTTACTGTTATCATTAATCAATTTTATGATCCTGACAAACCATGGTTTATCTTCACTTTTAAACAAAGCCATTTTTTCAGTTATTCATGAAGTTGTTTTCCTTCAAATAATTTTTATTTTATGTATTACTTAATGGGCATCTAAGCTGTCCATAGTGTGACTCTGGGTAGCAATATTACAGTATAATCTTTCTTGTTTGTTTGTTCATTAGATTTAAATCCTCCAGAAACTCAGGTGGTATACACTGCACTATTCCTTCAGTTTTTTTCTGATAACGATACTGTGAGCTTCCATGACTGAAGGTGACATGAAGGGGGATGAATTTAGATCTGTAGGATCTAATGTTCCACTTTGCTATAAAATCACAATATGGGAAGGATTTAAAACCAATTTCCCTAATGGTAGGGAAAAGTGGGGGGTATCCTAATTCAACAATTCCATAATGTCTAATTTAACATCTTAACCATTGAAATGTATTTTTTGGGGGTAGAAATACATAAGATTGAGGATTTGCTGAATTTTGGTTCATCATGATAAACCGTAGTTTACTGCATGGTTCAAATGTGTCTTGCCTTCTCTCTTCTTATACTCTTTCAAAATGAAGTTTGGAATTTTTTTGCATTCATTGTTTAGCTTTTTGTCTTCATATCCAAACATAACAAAATCCAAGGTGATGCAACTCACCTACTTTGTCTCTTATGTTGCACATCTCTCCATTTGGGAACCATATTGGGGTAGAGACCTCTCTGTCAAGCACTAAATCTGTTCATGGCATTATTCAATAAAAGACTAAATTTAGCACAGATAGAAAATTAAAAGATCATTGCACAGAAGCAGAACTTTCCTTTTTCCAAGACATTGGGCTTTTTGCTTGCTGTAAAAGCCATTTTTTCCTGAAATTAAAAGGTTTATAAATATATAGAAACTATTTATAGGCTACTCATATATTACATTTCACTACAATTTAACACACACACACAATGTGCTCAGTAATCACAGTGCCCTGGTCTTCTTGTAATACTAAATCCTAATTGGTAAAATCATACATATGAAAGACCAAAAGAATTGGGAGAATCAAACCATAGACAATATTCAGATTTTTTATTGTTGCTTTGCACAAATTCTCTGCATATAGGGATAGATTATATATAAATACAATCTTTCATGCAGATAAAATTCTATCTAATAATCTATATTCCCAGTCAATCGTCTTAGTTGACTAAGTTTTCTGGGAGCTGTAGATACAATTGATCTGAAGGACAACATGATGGGAATGTTATTTGCCACTGTTCTAACTGTTAAATCATGGAATTGGAAGGGACTATTAAAATCATGGAGTCCAGCTGCTTCCCTAAAAGAAAAATAGATAATGAAGTCCTGCTGTCCTCTTGTTCCATTTAGGTAATCTGTGGCCAAGATGAGGCAACAGAAGAGGAAGAAGAAGAAAATGGAAAATCCTCCAAAACCCAACAGAGACCCAGAGTGCAAAAGAAAAAAGGTCAAGTCTCCTTAAAATCCTCTGTAACCCCATCTTACTTCCAGAATACAACTCTCTTAGAATTAGCCTCCAGCAACACACCAGAATTTTGGAATATCTTAGACAGCTTGTCCAAGCAGGAACAAAGCAAACAGCCTCGTGGAAGAAGAGACTCCCTCACCAACCCTGGTCAGTTCAAGAAAATATTTGGGTGGGGTGATTTCTACTCCAACATCAAGACAGTAAAACTCAACCTCTTAATTACAGGCAAAGTGGTTGATCATGGGAATGGCACAATCAATGTTTTCTTCCGGCATAACTCCACTGGTCATGGGAACATCTCAGTCAGCTTGGTGCCACCAAACAAAGCAGTTGAGTTTGATCTTGAGCAGCAAATCTTCATAGAGGCAAAAGAATCAAAGATCTTCAACTGCCGGGTGGAGTTTGAGAAGGTGAGCAAAGCAAAGAAGACTACCCTTTGCACTTATGACCCTTCTAAAACCTGCTTCCTGAACCACACACAGAGCCAGGTCTCCTGGGTTTGCTCCAAGCCTTTCAAAGTTATCTGTATCTACATAACCTTCTACAGCATAGACTATAGACTTGTGCAAAAAGTGTGTCCTGACTACAACTACCACAACAATGTTCCTTATTACCCTTCTGGGTGATGACATACCTCTTTTGAATTTTAAGCAACCCAAGTCTTAAATGCCATTGACTGGGGACTGGGGAAAGAAAATAGACTATAAAAAGATTGAATCATGCCTCACCAATGCCAGCCATACCACCCAGCTTCTACTAAGATATATTGGGTTTGGAGGAGAGATGAGAGGACATGAATGGACAAAACATCCTCGGAACACTTTACCCTTTCATAAATACATTTAGCCAAAATATTTCATTGCTTATGGTAGAAAGCCCAAACTGCATTTTCACTTCATCATTGCTATTTAACAAGAAATGCAATTCATCATGGGTGCTACTGTGGAGATTTGTATCTGTAAACAGCCACATTTGGGGAGAAGCAATATGTTAGAAATCAGGGGTCAAGAATATACAAGATTTAAGCAAATAGTGGGCAGGTCAGGGCCTGAAGTAGAAGGGGCCATATTCTGTCTTTCTTTTTTCTCTTTTTTATTGGATTTTCTAGTTTCCTTCTGCTTCTTTTTCAATATCTCTGTGATGCTAAGAGAGAATATTCTTGCCTGAAATCTGAACTAATTCATAAAGAATAGATATAGGGTGCTTGTTAACTGCTTGCCATGTTGTTCACCCCAAAAGTTAACTTTAAGAATGGCTGCTGTTTAACACTTTTTTTAATGACAGTGACCTCCATGGGCTGCAGATGGGAAGAATCCAACAGCACCTTGGTACAAATAAACTTTCTGTTTTATTTTTTTACCACATCACTTCTTTGCCTGAGCATGTTTCCATCTCACCCATTCCTTCACATTTTATCCAATTTTAAATTTAAAAAAATAATTTAAAATTAAAATTGTAAAATTAAAATACATTTAATTTTAATTCACTAAAATTATCAGCCAGTAAGAAGAGCTGCATAAGAAAATTTAGAAGGCTGTATTTGGCTCTCAGATCCAGATTGTGCACCACAATTTATAGAGAGGACTTTATCCCTTGGGATTGATCTATTTCCCTTTTGCCATTTTTAAAGGAGTTGAAATCTATACTGTTTCCCCAGCCTGCCTCCTCTGTCCCTTATCTCTTAAAAAGACTGAAAATAGGAAATTGAATGGAAGTACTAGAACATTCAGCACTCCACAGGGCCATTGCTGGGACATAAAATTAACATGATCAACTGCTTGAAGGAGAAGTTGTATCCTAGCATTGCTTTATAAAAGAAAACTGTATCAAGTCTGGGTAAAGCCATTCCCGGGCTCACAGGCAAGGGATAGCTTGCTTGCCTAGAAGTTGTGAAATTAAGCCCTTGGGCTGCAGGCAGTTCTAGGCTTGCAGAGTTCCCTCCACTTTTCTAAGACAGAAAATGTCATATTAGAAGAGACAGGCAGATTGTCAGTTCAAGGAATTAGGAAAATGGTATTGAGACTATACCCCTCCATGTGCTTAAGCATGGCAGAAAGATACTACTTATTTAATATTGCTATCCCAAGATTAAGAGAAAATAAGACAGGTGACACTTTAGAACTGGCTGTTCCAATATTCTGTCCTAAGAATGTATTGGATTACAGGTGCTATCCTCACCTGCATGGCACCAAGTTGAGGGATCCTAATCTAAAGGCTACTCTGTAGGATGAGTAGCCATTTGGCTCTAGCCCCAAATGTGTTCAGAATGCTGAAAGACGTATAGGACACATAGAGAAAAATTCCCATATATTTTTAATAGCAATTTTCCCTTGAGGTATGAAAAGGGGACAGAGAAAGACATATTACGTGTAACCTCTGCACTGGCAACCATTTCCACTTCACTGGTCAACTACTCACATGTTTTAGGTTTGGCTTAATTATGTTTGGAGAGTTTCTATTCAACTGGAAATAGACACAAATTTGGATGCTTGGAAGCCTTGTGATGAGTGAAGCTTGTGCCCCTATGTTTTTACCCCAAATGCACCACTACTTGGCTATAAAAGAAATTTAGCAAGCCTCTTACAGAGCTTTCAGTCTTGGATGGCTACATATTTTCTAACTGAGCTAACATTGTGAGAAAAGAGAAATAACAAAGGGAATGATAGAAAAAGAAAATCACAGTCCACCTTGTTCTAATGCCCTGTTTAAATAACCTTTTTTAAATACTTAGTTGCTGATCAACCATATGTAGTATGTACAAACTGCTGGAAGGTGTAATTTGGTGCTATTTAAATTCAGGTTGTAAAGCCAAACGTTACTATTTCTCAGTTCCCAGATTTATGCTTTTTCCCCAGAGTAATTCGTTGTTCTTTCAGTAAAAACTGATCTACCTTCACATCAAGGAAAGATGCCAAATTTGTTTGAAATTCTGCATCTGTACCAAATGCTTTTTGATGCTCATCGGCACAGAAGCACATGAAGGTATTGTGGGGGCAATGAACACAGCAATGTTCATTGAAAGCAGTCACAAAGAGCTTGCAAGCACCTGGGCATCTTTTGGTCCTCAGAAAAAGCATCTGCAGCCAGCCCAATTAAAATAAAATTAACATTAGGGAAAAATAGGCCTATGCAATGCTTCTAAAGAATTATTTACTTCAACAAAGGTTTGTGTAAAGCATCCCTATGAAACTGCTTCACAAAACAGTGTGGCTCACTTACTTATAAACATGAACAAAGCAGCTCCTTTACTTCCTTTTATCTCAGTTCTGAGGCCCTCCTGGCAGTCCCAGCAGCCAGAAAAGATGCTTTACAAATGCCCTATGAAGATACTAAACCTCTTATGGCTGTTGGAATGGCTAGTTGATGCACTAAAACAATGTGAAGTTGCTTGATGAGATGAACTGTGTTGTCTGCACATTTGAAAAATCTGCCTCACGTGCCCTCTAATAAAATTCTCAAAATTAAAAGCATCATCACAGCTTATAAAATTTCAGGAAGCTTTGCTCAGGATTTCACAAAGTCTCATACAAGAACATAATAACATTTCTGGTTCTAGTAAGAATGTAGGTTAAGACTGACAGCATCTCAGGAGATTTTATGAACTCAAGTGGTTACAAATGATTTGGGGGTCAACCGAGCCCCTGTGCGATGCCACTTGGGACTTGAAAAGGTTCCTGACTGCTGACAAACACTGCACAAATGCAGGATACAACCAGGTTATGGTTGGACAGAGTAGGTAGTTCCACACCTAATATAGGAATTCTGCGAATAAAAATAGTTCCCAGATGTAGTTTGCAGTTGCTAACTTAGCTTTTCCGGTTTCAGATTTGAAGCTTCACTTTAACATGAGTCCTAGACTCATTGGATTGCCCCAGACAATTCCGAATGTGCTGTCCATATATTGATGACCTACCTCAGAGGTTATTGTCATAAGAGATAAGGTCATATTTTAAAAATCTTTGGTACTATCAAATAGTCTTCCCCAATGTGGTGCCCACCAGAAGTGTTGAAGTTCAATTTCCACAATCCCCGGTTAGTATGCTGTGTGAGTTGAGGTCCCACCTCCTTAGATGACATGAGGCTGGGAGAAATGGCTATTAAAATGTTTGGGAAAAGGTTTGCTTCTTTCCTGCTTTTTTCAAGTTTCTATGCTGCTCCCATCGATCTAGAAACATTCACCTCTCCCAAGGATTCTCTTGCTTCTTTGTGCCAGATCACCATTTTGTCTACAATTTCCTCCATAATTTCCTCTTTCTCTCTGATTAAAGAATGGCCAGACTGATTGTATCTTGTATTTATTTTTAATACTGTCGTTGAAATGGAGAATAAAGTTTCCTTCTGCATTGCAGAGGGGTAGTAGGAAAAGTGGCTTTTGGTTTTGTTGTGAAAGTTAACAGAAACTAGGCTAATACATTTATGAAGAGCTGGATCATAAAGATACAGCCAGAACGAGTTTTAAAATGTAGAACATTGGGGAACTGACTTATTCCTTTCTGTGGGATTTTTCATGAATAACTCTGTTATTCATCAACTTCTAGTTCATATTTGATAGATAACCTTCAAAAATGGTATTCCCTAAACTCACGGCTTAAATCAAGGATTTTCAAACTTTTTCAGGCTGCATAACCTATTAGTCTTAAAAAAACAGAAAAGAATCCTCTATCAACAGGAAAATCTCTTCTGACAGAAAATTTGCTTTGTTTGAATTATTTTTTTCACTTAATCTCTCAAGGAACCCCTCATATTCTCTTGCTCCCCCTTTGAGTCAGTGTTGACTACTGGCAATTGCTTAAATATTCCTTGAAGTTTTCTTGGCATGATTTCAGAAGTGGTTTGCCCTTGCCTCCTTCTTCCTAGGGCTGAGAGAGAATGACTGGCTCAAGATCACCCACTTAGCTACATGCCTAAGGTGGGACTAGAACTCACAGTCTCCTAGTTTCTAGCCTGGTACCATGGCCTGGTGACCACTACACCAGACTGGCTCTCCACGAAACTCCAGGGATCCATGAACATAATTTGAAAAACTCTGGCTTAGATACTGATTTTGCCAAAAAAATACAATACCAACATCAAAAGTTAGCATCCTAAAAGAAGCTTACTTCCTCTGCCAATTAAAAAAAACAGATGTTTGATAAAAGATGAACATCTATGCCAAATTAAATTTTTGCCAGTGTTTCTCTGAATTCAAGGTAAGTTGTTTACAACTTGAAAAAAGACATGTCATTCCCATTTTAAAAAAATGACACTTGGATTCATTGTTCTTACTTGAGATGTGGTTTTAAGTTACATGATCCATGATGAGCATAATCTGAGCATTTGGCATTTACTTTAGCTTCTTGGGTAGCTTCCAGAATCCAGAAAATGACTTCCCAAGACTCCTTCTTATATTTTCCCCCCTTTGCACACCAAAGTTGGAACTTTCATCCTGGCCCAGGTTTTACTCCATGATACCAGTTATAAAGCATCCTACTAGAGCATATGAACAAATAGTAGTCATAATTACATCAAATCACCCAAATTCTGCAATTTCCATATAATTTAATTTTCTTTTAAACTAGGATTTAGCTCTGTATTTCAAATAGGTTATTTCTGAAGGTGCCCTTACAAGAAAATTGCAACCAATCAGGGGGATTACACATTGTAAAATTTTAGTATCAGGGTAGGATTGGTGAGATAGGGAGGAAAGCACAGAATAAATGATAATTGGAAATGATTTATTAAGCTATTGTCCCAACCCATTTCCAGGGAACAGCACAGATGCTATAGCATCTGTGGAGTTGTACAGCGGCAAATGCCCAATTGTGCAAAATCTGCTACATTCTAAAATATATGTAACACTTTAAGATCTACATGTGTTACACCATTGAATGTGATTTGTGGTACTCCAAAAGATACGCCTATACCCTAAACATATCTGAAGGCAAAATACCTGGTACAGATAAAAGTACACGAATAGTGCAAAAAGAGAAACCAAATGAAGACATTCATTCTCAGAATAAACTTTAATAAGCAGCAAGGCATTAAATAAAGATGCTTCAATGGCAACTTGGATATAACATGCTTTGAATTAACATCCATGGAAGAAGAGGCTTCAACTTCTGTCTTGAGAGAAGGAACCCTTAGTCAGTACATGAGATTTGAAGATCAACAAATGCTGGCTATTGTGATTGCAACACACTGCAGAAAGTTCTTATGCACCATTTACTCTCTGAGTGGGATAAAAATGACCATCTATTGAAACTTATGGAGGATCCAAAGCTGTATCATTTTAGCACATTGATATATTAAAGAACGCAGTAGTTCAAAAGCTCAGAATGATGCAGCTTATGAGCTTCAATTTCTCATTGGATGAGCCTGGGACCTCAAACTGGTTTATTATCTTTAAAAAATCCCCTAACATTTCTTAGTTTGAACAGAGTACCCCAAAACAATTCTAAAGTTACTTAGGAGATGGTCATATATGCATATATATTTGTTATTCATCTTGTGGAATAGCTCTTGAGATAGTGTGTATTTGTGTGTGTATGTACAGACACACTCATAACTGAGTCAGTTATGAGTGACAATGAGACTTCTTTTCTTGTTGGTTTGAAATGTTTCATTAATATCCAAGTAGCTTTTTCAGTAAATCCAGTTGCCATAATTCAATCTCCAGACAACTTTACTTGGATGACTCTGAATCTTCATTAACATATTCACAACAAAATAATTAAATCAGAAACTAAAGAAGCAGCAGAAACTAGTAAACAGAATATTATTGAGAGAGAGATCTAATGTTTATATAAACCTGCACCCAAAGCTAAGCACAAACTGCCCCATATTATTTATCTCTCTGACTGAGAAATGGTTGTCTTTGAGATAGTCATTCATTCAACTCATAACAATCATCTTTACATAAAAAACAATAATGTATTTTTTATAAATAAAAAATGAGCTTCAGTACTATCCTCCAAAAAAGAGAGAGAGAGAAGAAAACATGGGTACAAACATACAGGCTACCAACCAATCACCCTGCAAAATAAATGCCTTCAAAAGAAATTTTGAGAATCTTAAGGATGCGAATTTCAGTTGTGTTTTATTACAACAAATATTTTATTCTCTGCCTTAACATCCCAACAGGGAAATGGGAACAACAAAAGCCCTGACAGCTATGAAGCAAGGTCAGGACAGTGGAAATCCAGAAAATACCTACAGCACCATTAAATAAAATGCAAAAAAAAATATCCACACTTTTTCTTATTATATTGTATCAAGGGTGGGGTAGATAGGTCTTCAGAAAAATTAATAAGTCTGCTTTTAAAAAAAAGGATTGCAGGGGAAAGGAGAAGTAGAGGCAGAAAATCTGGTTTCCAAAATTGAAAATGTCAGAGCTTGACGGTCTCTCCAGTGCACTGATCACATCAGGAGCAGAGTCTGTATTTATTCCCATTTACAGGAGATGCTTCCTGTTCATTTGATAATAAATAGATTTCCTTGTCTCACTGGGAAAGAGAGAAAAAAGTCCTCTAATTTAAATTTAATGAGCCTCTAAAACTAGAGCCTCCAATAACCTTTGCTCCAGCTTATCCAGAAAAGCAGCCGCTTAGAACAAACACCTAAGTCAAATCTACCATGCCTAGTTGTTAACAGCAAAAGGGAACTAGCACAGCTGCCCACGCTGCAACCATCTGCCTAGCTAAACTCCTTATAAGGGACAAGGAGGAGGAACACAAATCAGAAACAACTGCAAGACAAAAGAGGAATATGTTAGTATACAGGGGAAAAAACCCTCCACATTAATTATGTGAAATGTAAAACTGAGGTTCATTTCTGTAAGACCACATACTTCAATATTCACAGCCAAGGCTTTTCCCTGCAATTTATTCAGAATCTCTTATCCTGAAGGTCTTGAGTTCCACCAAAGAAAAGAAGCCAAATTCTAGACCTCATATTTGCGTCAGACTGAAGATGAAGGCCACATCTGATTAAATCAGAATGCTGCAGAGTGATTAAAAATATTTCAAGAGGGTTCAGCCCATAGGGCATGAGTTAAATAACACAGAATTTGCATGCCTTAGAATTAGGTAGAATTGCCAACCCAAAGAGGAAAACAGAAAAACATATAAGATCATGAACAAGACAATGCACCCACTTTGCCTAATACCGTTTGATTCGAGAGTGAATATCTTATTGTAATCTGGGATTTGCATCTTCAGTTTCTTTCTTGTTTCAAAGATGCAAGGAGCTTATAGGATAAGGAAGTGAGACCACTGGAGTAGGGATGAAATTTTTCAGCCCGTTTTTGGCAAAATTAATCAAGGATGAAAAACTTGGAATCCTCCAAATATTGATGAATTACTATTCCTAGTAGCCAGACAGCATGGTTAACAATGAAGGATGCTAAAATTCAGCATTATCAGTTCAACAATACAAAAACATTGTTCTCTAATCTTTGTTCAGTTCCAGCTGACAAGTTCTACATAGTGTAAAAATAACTTGATATCCTTTGGCAAATTTAAATGCATGTTCACTGTGTATATATAGCTTATGCATTGAAATAAGAAAACAATGAGTATCGCAAATATAGAAATTTTATATTCTTTTAGTCAGCACTTTGTAACACTTCTTTTGGCAGAAATGACATCTTTCAAACTTTTCCTGTACTTTTTTAGTCTTGTTATTGGATTTCTCCTATTCTTCCTTGAAGAACTCTTTTTGCTCAAAAATGTTCCAAGGTCTCCTTCGAGCACTGCATGTCAAAAGAACTCCACAGAATCTGTCCACCAAATGGGAAATTTTGAAAGCTATTTCTAAACAATTATTTTTCTTTTCTGTAAATATTCCATGGTTGACTTGGAGGTAAGCCTTTAGTAAGGTTTTGGACTGGTGCCTTACTAAAATATCCAATCTCTTTTCAGTTTCAATATCTTCAGTAACAGAGGGATATTTGCTTGAAGATCACAAAAAATCTTTGCCAGGAGAATGAAAACTGGTCAAATCTGCAAAACAGAACCCATAGGACAGTGCAAATGATTAGATTAGATTAACTTTATTGTCACTGTGAAATACAACAAAACTGAATGCAAAATTCTCCCAATGCAGACAAAATACTTCCAAACCAAACCTAAAAAAACATTTAAACCATTTGAAATCAGAAAAAATACAATAAAACGATCTTCTGAAAAGTTTGGCTGATGATGGAGTATGTTGTCCAGAGTACAATGTTGTGTAGTTCTGCTTGGGAGAATCATTATTAGAAGGAAATCTTCCCTCCAGCTTCATGAGAAATGTGAAAGTATGCAAAGAAAAACCTCAAAATGCTTAAAACATTTTGTGGAAGAAGTCCTTTGAACAGATAGAACAAAAATGGAACTGTTCATCAGGGAGGGAAAGAGTGATGCATTTGAAGAAAAAAAATTCTTGCTAGTTGTTAAGCTTAGGAGTGGCTCTATTACGCTTTGGGTTTATGTGATAGTCTGTGATACAGAAGATATCGGGTGGAAAGAAAAATGTGTTTAAGTATCAACATATCTTCAAAACTAATGTTCCAGAGTTAGTGAAGAAACTGAAATAGAAAAGAAGGTGGATATTTCACGAAGACAGGGATCTAAAACATATCTCTAAATCAGCCATGAAGTACTTGTAGGAATGGCTTTTACAATCCCCAGCTTGAATATTTCTGAAAATCTCTGAGGAGATCTCATGCATGCAGTACATGCAAGGAAACCTAAAAAAAATTAAAAGCAGGAATAGAAAGGCTCTTAACTCACTACAGGAAAGACTGGAAGATATTTATTCTGCCAAAGGAGATGTTACAAAGAATGAATGAAATAATGCATCTGCTTTATGAAGTGCAGTCATAAGCTCAGGGGTGGGCATTTATGAGGTCAGAACTTTGGATCCAAATTGTAAGTGTTCTTTTTCACAAAGGTCATAACTTCAAACAGTCGCTAAGCAACTGGTTGTAAGTCAAGGACTACCTGTATAATATTAGAAGCTGAGTTTGAAAGTCCTCTCAGAGTGAAAGAGTCTCACCCCGCTGAACATGGGGCCTCTTCTTCCATTATAGAAAAGGGTAAATATATTGAATGTCTCTAATGTCCTTTTTTACTTGCAAAATATTAGCTGGTATTGCACAAAAGCAGTTTTGTCTTCTTGTGAGATGGCCAATTCTAAGGCCATCATTTCTACACTAACATTCTGAATAATATTAAGTAACATATTTTTCCTCAATAGATTTATTGTAAAAATATTAAAATATTAGAAATGGGAGGAGTTGTTGTCTAGATTACCAGTTCATAAAATTCACTTCATGACATTGGGCAATTATGTCATAATAGTGTTGCTTGGAAGTGCTAGGGCTTTATTTAGTGATGTTCTGTACTTGGTTAATAAGCTTATTAAATTTGCAAGCTTGAATGGGCATTTCATCAATGGAAGCTTTTCGTCAGAGATGGGAAAACGATGGCTCTGCAAAGGCCAGATGAATACAGATATTTCATCTGTGAAACATTGGCCATGCTGGCTGGGGATGCTGAAATCATTAACATTCAGGAATCTATCTTCTACCATTTGGCTTTAGAGAAAAATATTCTGCTTGGAAATCTCACTTCGCTCAGTTAAGTTTATACCCAGTTTAATTATGATTGAAGGTTTATGTCATTACATACAAACTTTTAGGCACCCCTGGTCAAACTGTATTCTGTTTTAATGACTCTGAGTGAACAATAACTAACATGACCAGTACATAATCCAAAGATAACTTGACATTTTTTTTGCAAATTTGAATGCATAATTATTATTTATTTACAGTTGTTAACATATTCAGAATTAGAAAAAAATGAATATGGCTGATTCAGAAGTTCAAAACCTGCTTTTGTGCAATACAATCTAATATTTTGCAAGTAAAAAACAACATTAGAGACATGCAGTACATTTACCCTTTTCTATAATGGAAGAAGAGGCCCCATGTTCAGTGGGGTGAGACTCGTTCACACTGAGAGGACTTTAAAACTCAGCTTCTAATATTATACAGGTAGTCCTTGACTTACAACCAGTTGCTTAGCGACTGTTTGAAGTTATGACTTTTGTGAAAAAGAACACTTACAATTTGAATCCCCCCAGTGAGGCACCACCTTGCTGTGGTTGTGGGGCTTCTGTGCTCTGAAGAAGATGAGAGCTCTGCCAGAGGTTCAACCATACTGGACAGGGCTCATCAGAAGAGCCAGACAAAGAGTGTCTCCCCCTTATAAAAATATGAGAAGTAAATTACAGAAATCCATACTGGCTCGGTTGTCGCCCGGGTTAACAAGGACCGCGCTAGATGTTGGGGATCCTGGACATCTAGTGGAAAATGAGCTACAGGACTCCAC
>JANHZU010003028.1:54879-66509 GCA_032468055.1 Acrochordus granulatus
GACAGGGAGGCCTGGCGTAATGTAGTCCATGGGGTTGCGAAGAGTCGGACACGACTGCGCGACTGAACAACAACAATCTATATCTATCTATCTATATTTTTCTATCTATCTATATCTATCTATCTATCTATATTTCCATCTCTCATTTCTTAGGTATAAAGAAATCCTTAAATCCTTGTCATTCAATCGTGGTCAGCAAAAGTCTATTACGGCTTACAAAAAATAACATCAGTTTTAACCTTGATCAGAAATCCACCTTTCTTTTACTTTTAACAATCTTCAGCTTTAGTTCCTTGAATTTTTTCTTTTGTCCCTTCTCAAAAAATCCTTCACAACTTTAACAGATTTGTTTTGTAAATCCAATGTAGGAAAGTTATCCAAGTCGTACTTCTGGTTTGGTATTTGTATATCCTTTTAATTATTAAGATATCAGATGAGTACATTTATATATACAGTGTCATATCTTTTTCCATATAATTCTTGTAGTGTGTGATTTTTAAAAATCCAATTTCAGTAATTCCTCTAGTAAAATGTGTTCCTCTTCCATAACATCTTTTAAATATAATCTATCTATAATGGCAGACATTCTTAAAATTAACTTCTGAGTTGATTGTTCACAGATATCCTTTAAAATGTTAAAGCACTTTGCTCCATTTTTCTCAGTACATCAAATTTAAGTGTTCTTTTCCTCTAATTGTAATCTAGTTTCTATGTTTTAGATCCATCTTGACAATTAGTCTGTAACTTTCCTAAATCAGCATTCTAATAAAACTTTTGTTTATTCCAAAAAAGCCCTTAAATATATTTTAAATTTCTTTTGCTAAGGATTGAAGGAAATTCACCCAGTGAACTGTATAGAACTTGTTTCCAACAGTTCTTAATTGTTGAAATGCAGTTAAAAAGCAATTTCCAAAAGTGATTAAGAAATGAGGCTTCAGCAGTCTTTGTGTCCATATAGGTACATTGTGTAAGCTTGGTTGAAATTGCTCCAGCTTCTCAACTCACAAGGTGACCTCAGAAACTTCAGTTTCCGCTACCTTCTCACAAGAAGCAGCTGCTTGGAGTACATGTGGGCAATGTCCACAATATCTCCTTTTTTATAGAGAGATTTTGTTTGCTGGAATTTGCCATATCGCTGCCAATCTCTGCTGCGATGCCATTCTCACTCCTTCAGGAACATTGAGTTATCCATGGATCCTCACTGGAAGTCCACATTTTTTGACATTGATTCCTAAAGATTCAGTCTAGAAGGGAAACTGTTCTGCATCTATTTCCTTTTTATAGATATGCCTGTCTTCACATTTTTTAAATGTTTATTTTTTTCTACTACTACACAAAATATAAAAACTGAAACTAAGATTCCAAAAAGAAAAAAATACATAATATATACATAAAATACAATAAATAGACAAGGAAGGAAAGAAAGAAAAACATGTTACTTTCATACATTTAAATCTTAAGAGAAATCTAATTAACATAATTATACTTAATCTGTAATAAAGAAAAATAAATTAAAATTAATTTATTCTCTTATTATTTGTATTACACCTGTCCTTTCTGTCATGGTCACTCTTATACATCACCTTCAATTTACAATCCTAATCTGCTCAATTTTAATACTTCACCCCAACCATAATACAATGTTTCATCTTAAACTTTAACATTAATCTTTTCCCACTAATTCTTCTACATAAACCCCTTTATTGTATTTATCCAGCAGAAAGTCCCAGAATCCAAACAGTCCAAACTTCTTTATATTATTGTCTCTTAGGAGGGCTGTCAATTTTGCCATCTTTGCCAGTTCCATCAGTTTTAAAAGCCAGTCATCCACTGTAGGAACTTTTCCCTCTTTCCAAATTCTGTCTTAAACCAATTTTGCTGCAGATATCATATAGAAAAAAGGCTCTCCATGATGTTTTTCAAAGTGTGGATCCATTATTCCTAAAAGCTTCTGGTTTCATTAATATTTTGCACTTAAAAATCTTTTGCATGACATCAATTAAATTTAACCAATATTTTTTGGCCTCCTTAAAAGTCCACCACATGTGGTAAAACATACCTGGAGATTGATCACCTTTCTAACATCTATTAGATATTCCATTATGCATTTTAGACAATCGATCATGTGTTAAGAACCATCTGTACTTCATTTTATAGAAGTTCTCTCTAAGACCATAATTCAAACTAAATTTTGTACTGTTGGACCATACGTGCTCCCACTGATACAGCATAATACTTAACCAAATTTTTTTATCCCATTTCACCATGCACTGTTTAACATATCCACTCTCTAAGTTAAGTTTCAGTAATGACTTATACATTTTTGCTATTAAATTATTATCTCCCATAGATAAAATTGATTTCAATTTTGTCCTTTCATGAACAAAAGTATAGCTTTTTTAATTCAACATATACCTTTCAAAAACTGATTATAAGTAAACCAATGGCATATCAAACCATTACTTTATTCTTTTGGTTTTCCATCAACAAAGGATAATATATCTACATACATCATCCATGTAGGCTTTTTTTTGTCATCTCCCTCCTATAGAAGGCTTCATGTGGAGAAAGCCATGGTAGAATCTTTGGTAACAGAATCCTTCTGTATCTATTCCAAACCATGGCAAGGGCATACCTGGCAAAATGATCTTTAAGCATTGGCTTAATTTTAACCTTTTCATACCATAAATAAGCATCTGAACCCCAGTTCATGACCTTCAAACTTCAAAAGTCTTGTATTATTTAAAGTAATCCATTCTCTTCAGGTTTTATTACCTGTAGCAATCTGCTACCCTGGGGGCCTATTGATAAATACTATTATTTGGGGGGCGTCATTGATATATATTATAAACCATAAAATTATGAAACTTTTGATTTGAAGTAATATTTCAGTGCCCACCAGGATATTCAGTATTTTGACTTGAAATCCAAAATCAGAAGATCCTTGATTTATTTATTGCATTATTGGTTTAGATCCATTTGTTAACCCAGTTCTAATAATGTTTATGTTTAAATAGTTTTGTGTTTAAATTCAATTATAAAAATAATTTATATAAATTCAATTAAGTAACAAGTATTTTATTGTATTGTGACCATTTTGCATTTCATGAAATGCCAGTTTAATAAATCCAAAAATATGAATTTTCTAGATATTTCTAAATATTGCAGCTCCTAAAATGCTTAACTTAAAAAAAAATACTTGTTTCATTCCTGAAGTCCACTGATAGCATTAAATATATCAAAATGTTTTGGAAATGCTGAAAAACTGGACATTTGTTCTGTGAAATTTTGATTAATTTGTTATTCCGTAATTTTTTTCAAACTGAAAATAATTAAGAAAATTAGAAATGTATAGTATGAGAATATGTATTTATTGATTTTAAAAGTCTATTTTCAGAAAGAAAGAAATGGAACTGAAAATAAGTTAGTCCCAGTAGGAAAACCCCAGATAAATTATACAAAATGACCACTAAAATAAAATGTCTCTTTTGTGACAAAAATATATTTGGAGACTGTTATGCTATAAATAACATTTTATGTTTTACATCAGCTTTTTCTACTATAAAATATTGAAGTAGATATTTAATTGGTATGAACGAAATTGGCAATACACCCAAGAATTCCTTCTGCATTTTTTTTTATAATCATATTTTCATAAATAGTGAATTTAATAATCTGTTATAATATAAACCCTCAGCTCTCTTGGCTCCTCAGCAGACATGACTACTTCTACCTCATGTTAACTAGAAATAAGCACATTTAATATTGTAATGGCATCTCACAAATTTCTGAAATACAAGAGAAAACCAAATCTTGTTATATTCTGAAGCATGGGCTGGGGCAAGAGGAATCATAATGTGCATTGTAGATGCTGAATTATTATGGAAATAAATAGATTAAAAGTTTTTGGGAGAACCAAATGCATATTAATGCATACTCAAATGCATATTAAACTAAATGCAGGTCAGAGACTAAAATAAATAAACTGGCATTCAATTGTTTCCTCATATTTAATGGTTGCAAGTTGTTTATATTTCAAGCAAGATATGAACAAAGCTATTGAATTAAAAATAAAACTTTTTGATAATTCTGATAACCATTCTATTTATAGATTCTCCTGTAGAACATACAGACTTCAATTAAATATAAGTTTTTAAAATTAAGTCAATATAGGTGCTATAATTGAAATACAAACATAATTAATTTATGGTTGCACCGAAATATAGTAGGTCAGTCTGACAATTTCATAAGGCATATATTATGTATAGATTTTCACTAATTATAATTGACTTAAAACAAAATTCAAAAGTTGCATTATGCTACTTTGTTATTGCCCAATGTTGCAGTGAATCTCTAACAGAGGGTCGAGGGTAACACCAAATTTGAATAGTCTGCTGCAGAAATCCCTGAGTTGACACTGTAGGTGGATTCATGAAAAATGAGATGATGAAATATGAGAACAAGATTGTATTTTAGAATAAACATACTGACAAAATGATCTGGCAGTCGAAAAACTCCATTACCATTCAACAGAAATGGAAAGCAGGTAGCAGCTGTAGCCAAGAGGATGTTTGTGTGCAGTTCACCTTGTGTGCCAGTTGCATCCCTTCCTGGAACGTTTGCTTATGCCTTGATCACTTCTTCATTGGATTTTTATAATACTGTACATGGGATTAATCTTGAAGACCACTCAGAAACTAGTGTTAAAAATAATAAAGGCGGAGTGCAAAAAGGTAAAGCGGGAGTGGAGTGTTTGAGTGGTTAAGAAGCTATATAACCTTGACAACTATTTACAAGACTAGATTTCATTAGAAAATGACAAAACTAACCAATCGGAAAATCTTGGCAGACATCCAGAATTTTTCCTTTTTAGATTGATTGAAACACAATTAGAAAATAATAATGGAAAATCATTTCAACACTGTAATGTTTTTTTCGTCATGTGGCTATGATATGTACAAAGATGGAAAGATTCAGCATAACACAATTTACTCAGCTAGCCAACCTGACTCCTTGGATTAGAGAAAGGTTTGTTATTGACATTCATCAATGGAAACCATTTATGGGGGGTTTGCATAAAAAATATGATTTTGTGACTTATGATTTTGGTGATGAGAAAGACTAGGTTATAGAAAGAGGGGAAATATGATATGATCTTAGAGAGAGAGGTTTGATTAGAAATGTGTGTAACACAAGAGGAAGATCAGATACATTTTCTTTTTATTTTGCATGTTTTCTGTTCTTTTATTTCTCTTTCTTTTTATACCTTTTTCTTTTCTGTTTCACATTTACTCCATCTTTTTTTTCTTTAAGTATACTTATATATGTAAGCTCTTAATAAAAACTATTTTTAAAAAGGAAAAATTTGGTAGACAGACTTTTAATGTGTCCTCCTTCCAGCTGAATGTCCTGTAATTAATTTGAATGGAAGTATTTGAATTGTTAAAAAAAATTAAATGTTACTTTACTGCAGATCTAATTAATTATATTCTATTAAGTAACACATTTTATTCTGTGACACTGCAAGTTAATAGAACTGAATATGTCTAATAAAAAAGGGAACATATGTCTGGGTTTTAAGCTATGACTACTTTTTTAATAATTTAAATCTCTTATTTACTTGTTTTCCTAAGATACTATCGTGTACTGCTTTCTTTATTCAAATTCCTCATACCATATTATACATATTATTTCTTACCCTTCACAATAAAGGACTTATTTGCATATCTGTTTAATGAAAAAAGAACAGTGCAAGCATAAAACCATCTCCTATTTTTTCAAAATAAGTAAGAGAAAAAATAGGAGAACACAGAAGTGGAAAACGCTCACAAATCTGATTTATCTATTTTTTTACCACAATGCAGAAATTTATTAATGCATAAACTAATTTCAGCATCAATTAAATTGCAAAATATGGAAGACAAAATAATTAAATATAAGACTTAAAAGAAAAAATGAGTCTTAAAACCAGTATTAGTGACAACTATGAGGAGTTAACAATTAAAATAGAACAACACAAGAAATAAATAAAAGTTACACAAAAGGAACAAGAAACGTTTCAGACCATATCATTCAAAGATCAGAAATGGTGAGAAGAGAGCCCAGGTTATAAAAAGCAGAAATAAAATTATTTTATTTCTATGAAATAAAGAACTATGTAATTTTACAGGCATTCCAAAGGATCTTGAAAAAGAAGATCTGGGAAGAGAAATCGAAAATTTGCTTTAAAATGATTGTGACTGGTAAGATGATAACACTTCATAAAATCAAGAAATTTATAAGATAAACTTATAGATATGCTTAACTGCTACAATATCTTTTTTTCTATTTCTATCAATAGACCTGTGTGAAGTAGTTTTTTTGTACTATGAGAATTATTAAAACAAAACATAGAAACAATTATTTTAAACATTTGTATAGCCACAAATTTTTTAGGCAACTCTGGATGTCACCCAATTAAAAATTAAAATCAAAATAATTTTGAAAACTAAAATACACTCAATGAAAACATAAAACTCTGGATGCAAAAACCAGGCACCAATCCATGCAAACCTATCATCACCTAATCTTGTCTAATCTATATCTAATTTAGATATATATTATTTCCTGTGAAAAGAGTTCTCATCAGTCCAGCCTAAATAAATTATAGTTAATTATAAACTTATTATAAAAGATAAATCAATAAGAAAATTCCAAGCCTGTCACATTAAAAACTTTAAATATTGATATAGATACTATTTGCTCAATATGTGGATATAGGAGTTTATGCTGTGGAAACACTATTTCACTCATAACTTTTTGTTTGGTTAAGATTGCAGAACTAAAAGGTACGAATATAGCTCTGATTTTCTATATTAATCACCTATAGGCATATTTTCAATGAGCATATGCAGCTTTTGTAATTCTTTGCTTTTTTCCTATTGTTCTTCTGATTATAATGATTGAAATTAATAATAAAAAATGAGCTTGCATTTGTATGGTTTTTGTTTTGTTTTATTTTTCTAATTCATATTGTACTTTACAAAAGCATTCGCTTGTGACCAATTAGAATTTTAAAAAAAATTCATCATAGATAATTTGAAAAGCATTGCTCTAGAGCAAGCCCAATAATTTGGGGAATACTATAATGTGTATAGTTATTGTGAAGATTGCAATTTTCTTAAATCATTATGAAATATTACCTTAGCATAGCTGCTAGATTGTTCTGGAGTTCCATATGTTCTAGTTTTTTTATGATAGCCTTTTTTGCTTTAAAATCTCATAACTGGGAGAATATCATCAGATGGAGCAGCTTGCTAAATACATTTCCATCCATTTAGATTAGAAGTTGTCCTGTGCTAAAAGAAAAAAAAAACTGTAGGATTTTGAACACATAAAATGGATTTAATTGCCAAGCATTGGGTTCTATGCTAGGTAGCCTGGCCTTGGCAGTTTGATAAGAATATAATGAGTGAATTACCCAAGATATGGCTCTTGGAGGTGAATTTTATTCTGCAAAGCATGTAGTAACTTGGTTTAGCTTAAAATGAGGACTAAACCAAATTTTGTCTATTCCTTTGTGATAGAAAAAATATTCATTTACAATGCTCTTTAATAGATTTTATAGGCATTGCCCTTAATTTAAATCCTCATAACCAGGGATTTCTCTGGTGTCAAAAAAAGTCAGGATGGCGGTCTCTGCTGCTCATTCCTTATGGAATTGCCGTATTGATAGTGCAAGATACATTCCAGTGTCTTGTTATGTCTAAAACTCCTCTTATATTTTTTATAAAATAGTCAAACTACTCCCTTAGTTACTTCATATAAATTATTTAATGTAAATTTCCAAATGTAAGCTGTTTTTAAGAAATATAAGTACTTCTGTTTCTATACAACTTTGCATGACATAACTACTTTTTAAACAATTTTTCATATTGGTATTTTATTGGATGCAGATGAGGAGTAGCTGGCTTTTAATTAATCTGAGTGGCCATGCAGCTTTGAAGTCCAAATATAATCCAACTGAAGTTATCCCATGTAAAAACTTTTATGTACATAGGAGGAACACTGGCTTTCAATAACTTCCTTCTAAATATAATCTCTAGGATACAGTGTTACAATCTAAATAAATAACTAAAGACTACTATCATTTCCATGGTAATACTCTTAATAGTTAGGAATGACAAAACTTACATATTACAGCTTCAAGGAAAATACCATGGAAACTGAGAAAACGTTTAGTTGATACCAATGAACAAGTAACCATAAAGAAGATAGAAGAGAAATAATAAAAAGTAATGTCTTTTGTATCATAAAAAGGGATTAAATATTAAGTAGCATAAAAGCAATAAAATCATAATAAAAATGTTACCTTGTTCACAATGCAGAAATATCTATTGAGGAAAATTCATCTAATTCAGCATGGATAAGATATAAAGAAGACTGACATTCTTAACCACTGAACTAAATTTTAGATGAAGTAATGAAATGAACATAAACATGTTATTTATTCATAAATAACTATTCATGAAATCTATTCAAAATAGATTCCATATATTATTTATTGTATATGGACTGCTCTCAGAAGCATGCTGGTAGTAATTTTTTACATCTAATCAGACAAATGTATTTTTATTATACAAACAAGTGCTGACATATTCATTTCACCTGTATAGCCTCTGATCCCCAGTGCTGCAAGTTTTCACTTTAAAATAATCAGAAATGAACTGGAGAGGTTCTTACATATTCTATTTTATCTCAAGTTTTTTAGTAGGTCATTGCCTCATCAACTTTCATTTAAACTTCTTGCTTCATAAAGTTGGCATTCATGAATAGTCAGTCAGGTCAAAGAGAGAGCACATCTTCTGAAGCATTGCGAGTAAAGTGGTATAATTAAGCATTGACAATCTGAGCCTCTCATAAAATAGCAAAACTTTTCAGTTCTTCCATCCCCTCCTTCTCCTCTTCTTCCTTTCCTGAAAGTATCATCACTCTCCTTTCTATTCTTTGCTTGCAACTATATTCTTTACCTTCTTCTCTCAATTATGATGCATTCATTTGATTTCTAAAATTGATACAATTCACATTGACTAAGTAGGTAGCTAATATATGTAGTAACAGGGCTTTTCATAGCTGTAATCTATATATGGATCCATGCATAGGTGCATACAATATGCCATTCAATTCTGAGTATGCAGCAAAATGCAAAGCACAGCAAATAAGTAATCAGTAAACAAAGAATTAAAAGCAGAAGAGAAGAAAAAAGGAAAGGAAAACACTGCTAAACATATAATCCACTGTATGAAATCATACATTTAAAGTAAAAAAATAAAAGGTAAAGGTGACAATGCCAGTCGTATTCAGGACAGGTCAGTGTTTGCCTGAGAGCACTTCCATGGTGGCTGGCATGACTAGATGTGCACGGACACTGTTACCTACCTGCCAGAAGGGGCGGAACATATCTATCTAGTCATGCTCATATGCTTTTGAACCGCTAGTTGGGTGGGAGCTGAGGTGGAACAGCAGGAGCTCGCCCTACTGCACTGCAATGTCAGGTCTTAAACTCGGCACACCAACTTTCCAGCCAGCAAGCTGAGCCCTTAACCGTTTGCGCCATGTATATCCTTGCAAATAATTCCTCCCATGTCCATGCTCCATTCTCTGTTTCACACACTGATTTTTGTTCTTTAAATTTTTGTTTTCTTCCTCTGCTCCATTCAACCAAGATTTTCTTGTTGCTTTCAACCACTCTATGTACATTAATTTATGTTTTAATCCTTCTTTATTCTTTCTAAAAGACTAAGCTTTCTCAGCTCACCTCCGTGCTCATGTCTTCTGTATTTAGCTCACATTTATTCACAACTATTAATTTATGTTCTCATCATATCTGTTAAATACAGTCAACATCATCATGATCACCATCATCATCTAAACTTGCATATTGCCTGACTCTAGGTAGCTTACAATAATACAACAAAAAATTACAATAAAATCAATAAAAGATAAACTATGGCAACAGTGACATACCATTGAAATGAAGCAAGGGTTTTCACTCTTTCTTCTCAAAGGCCTAGGTAAAAAGTTCTGGGCTCCTCTAAAGAACAGCAATTGTGTAGGCCATTCAGATCATTCCAGAGCATAGCACTGGTGTCCCATAGTAATGGATGACCTAAGGTAATTCCTATCTCTAGCTTTTGTCATTAGATAGTTGGGGAAAATGAGCAAGTTGATAGTACATTGAAAGAAAATTTATTGAGTCTAATTAAAGAAAAGGAAATAAAATCCAACATAGGTTGTGCAAAATCAATTCCTGCAAAGCACAAATGCCAGAAGTAACATAATGTAATTTAAAGTAACATAAAAGCAGCTTGGAATGTTAGGCAGACTGAGACTTGTTTAGGGTTGTTTAGGCCAGAGAAGCAATTGAGATTGAAATAAAAATAAAGAAAGCAAGACTTCTACAGATTAACAGAAGACTGTAGAAGATAATGTCTCAGTGTTCAATATAACAGGAATATATTTAAGCCTTGACTACTAGAGAGCTAATAAACAATACCCAATGGATGAATCAAAAGCATAACCTTGCTGACATGAGGTGAGTGAAGGATGCACAAAATGTGAAATGGGACCAGGAAGCCATAATAGTTGGCATTCAGAGTCTGCTCAGATCAGTTTAAGTACATCAGAGAAACAAGGCTTTCAATAATCCAAGAAAACAAAACATAAATAGAGTTGACAAATGGAAACCATTTCAAACCCATATAGAAATAAACTGAGGCAGATCTTCCCCACCATTTTGAGAGAAGTTGGGGTATACACATTTTTTTAAAAATGATCATGTAGTTTGGATGAACCATAACCAAGTGCTGTGTTTCAGTATATATATTTCTTCACTGTTTTCCAGTCTGAAATATTTTTCCAGTTTAAATAATCAATTAATTATTTATCAGTTCCAGACATTTTAAAACCTATTCTCTCCTTTAATGCCATATCAATAAGGATCTTGTCATATTTAAATATAACATCAGTATTGGTAGAAAAGAGAACATTTATTTGTCATGTTTGGTTGAATTTAAGATGAATCCACCAAAATATCCTTCCTTTCCACCTTACTTTTTTCAGTACCCATCTTTTTTTCTAGTTTCTCCTCTTAATAAACAGGTTCTAAAGCTAATTTGTTTCAAATAAAATCTGTGGTCTAGAAATTCTTTTTCAAATACTTTGTTGTACAGTCACGTAGGTGTGTCCGACTCTTCACAAGTCCATGGAATGGAGCACACCAGGCCTCCCTGTCCTGCACTGCCTCCCGGAGTCTTCCCAAGCCCACACCCTTCATACTGACTATGCTAACTATCCATCTTATCCTCTGCCATCCCCTTCTCCAATCTTTCTCAGTATCACAGTCTTTTCTAATGAGACCTCTCTTCGCATTAGGTGACTAAAGTATTTGAGCTTCATTTTCAGTATCTCTCCTTCCAATGAGCAATCATGGTTGATTTCCTGTAGGATTGACTGGTTTGATCTCCTTGCGGTCCAACGGATCCTCATAAACTTCTACAGCACCACAATGTGAAGTCATCAATTCTTCGATGCTCAGCCTTCCTTATGGTCCAGCTCTCACAGCCATACATTACGACTGGGAAAACCATAGC
>JANHZU010003028.1:66609-77701 GCA_032468055.1 Acrochordus granulatus
ATGTGGCTTGCTTATGGCTGTGTACTTGTTTTTGGAGATTAATAGTATGCATGAAATGACAAATGTGTTTTATTCACCACATGGAAAACACATATAGTAATTCAGAATCATTTTAGGAATATTTCCAACTGGAGTCACAATTCAGCCAAAACTAACATCTGGTACATTTCGATTGCTTGGGGTATATAGATGTGATAGAAATAGGATGGTATCAGGCACAAAAGACTAGACCCAGACATCAAGATTCAAACTAACAGATTTATTGTTACTATATACAAGAATCTGCCCAACTAACAGTTGAACATCTGTGGTTGTGAGATAAAGTCCAACAGCCATTAGGGAGGACTGGGCCTTGTATGTTTGTGGATATGCATAGATTCTGAGCTGAAGCCACATTTGATTCCCTCTACCTGGCTCCATCAACTCTTCTCCTACAGATGGTTTGCAAAGACAGAAAAGTAGGAAGAGGTATGAGGAATACTGTAGAAGAATACAGAGATGGCTTGTTACAATTAAAAAGATAAAACTCATACAAACTAAAAAATATATGAGTAAAAATTAAAAAATAGAAAGTGCAGAAAAAAAAGAGAAACATTAAAAAGAAAAGGAGATATATAAAGAAATAACTTCCATCTTTTTCATAACAAATATAAACAATTTTAGTAACTGATCATTTTCTCTTGAAATATAACAATCTCTTCTTTCCCAAACTCATTTCTAATCTACAAACAAAACTTTAAAGTCTTGTCACTCAGTCTTGGTCAGCAAAAGTCCATTAAGGATTATTACAGCAACATGTTTATTTTAATTTTGATCAAATAAATCAGCTTGATCAAATAAACCAACTTTAACTTCTCTTTACTTTCAGTAATCTTAGTTTTTAAACCCATCAGGTAATGTTTTAGAAATTTATTTTCTTTCTCCCTTCTCACAAAATCCTTCAAATATTTAACAGGTCTCTTTTTAAATCCATTGAAAGAAATTGTCCATGTGTTAGCCTTCCCAGGTAAACCAGATAAGAAACTTCATCAGATAAGCTAATTCTACTTTATTGTAAGGCTATATTTGTAAAATCTTGCAAGTCTGAACCTTCTACTACTTTTAGACACCTGATCAATTAGAGTAGGTCCTTCCTAAGTTTCTTTCCCTGACTGTTAAGCCACTGGGAACTCTTGCTTCTCTTGTCTGATTGCTTCCTAGTAAGCATCTCTCCCCTCTTTCCCCACATTCCAGTACTCCAAGTCATTTTGGTTTGTTATTTATATGTCCCTTTTAATCATTAAGATAGCAGCTGTCTTCGTTTGTATATCCAGTATATCATCTTCTTCCAAATCATTCTTGTAGTCTATCATTTTTTAAATCCATGTTCAAATCAATTTCAGATTTCCCCAGTAGAACTTATTCTTCTTCCATAACATCTTTTACACATAGTCTATCTATAATTGCAGACATTCTTAAAATTAATTTCTGAGTGCTTTGTTCACAATTATCTTTTATTACATCCAGCATTAAAGTATTTTTCTCCATTCTATGTTAGTGGATCACATTTAAGTGTTCTTTTCCTATAATTGTAATGTTTAGTTCTCTATGGTTCCCTCTAGTGTCTTAGAATTTTTCTAAACCCTTAAATTCACACTTTAAACTTCTTTCACTAAGGACTGAAGATAACTCATCCAGTAATGCCATAAAACGTGCAGTTCCAAAGTTTCTTAATATTTGAAAAGCAGTAAAAAAAGTAATTCTAAATATGATTAACAGATGAGGCTTGGTTGAACCTTGTAACCACATAGACTATTAAGATTGTGAGTTTAGTTAGAATCCTTTGATTCCCTTGACTCATAAGCTGATTGCAAAAATATCAGTTCCTATAATTTACTCCTAAGGAACAGCTGTCCAGAATACATATATACCATCTCATAATCTCTTCTTTTTCCAGAGAGTATTCTCCAGCCAGGATCTACCCTCTGGCTGCCAATCTTGATTGAAATGCCATCTCTGCTCTTTCAGAGACATCAAGAGTGCAGAAATGGCTTTGAAGAAGGATTTCAGTGCCTATTATATAAACGTCAACTTACAAAACTCAAGATTACCCCACTTTGATTCTCTATAGTATAAGAGAAGAAAGAGAGAATCTCTGTAAAGTCTTCAAGTTTTTGCATTTATACTTTTATGCAATAATTCATTATTATAAATAATGTTTCAGTAATTTGTGTTTGTTTTTTGACATGGTCTCTCTCAAGGGGTTGACAGTTGGTATAAATTAGATTTAGGATTTGCTTTTTGTTTTCTCATCTCATGTATTTAACTTGACTTTGGGACATCAGCTTCTAGGATATATTTAGTTGAATTCCTTCATCTTTCACCCACACAGTATTTCCTACGCTACTGCCTGCCACACAATATCAAAGCAGAATAAAGCCATCTCAGTGCTTAACAATTGGCAAGATTTTGCTTTATTCAAATCTTTATCCTTTTCCCCACCAAAATATATCTTATATAGTTGGGGCCTAACGCTTTGACTTTTGTCCCATCAGTGCAGTGCTGTATTGCCCCAAAGTGTTTCAAGCTTATTGTCTTATTGCATATGTGAGACAAATCCTTTTGTCATGAGATTGGAAAAAAGATTTTCTCCTGACAAACCTCCCAAGCAGAATTATTGTTGTATAAGTAGCACTGTTTTTATATTTATAGTATGGAGAAGTATTCTAGGATTTCAGGTCATTTGGAATGATCTGATTTGCAGATCTGACCAATTTTCATAGCAATTATTCCAGAGATTTTTCTTGATCCTTGAGTTAATGTCTTGAAGTCAGTGAAAAAAATTAAATTGAAAAGAGGTTAGATATTTTAACAAAACAATGATCCAAAATATTTTCTAAAACAACTCCAGGAACCTTATAAGGCAGCCAGACAGACAGAGAAAGAGAGAGAAATAAATAAATTACAGAATGACTTTCATAGTGCTTAGACTTCAATATCATTGATCCTCTGTAAGGAGATCACATAGAAGCAAGGAGACCTAAGAAGATTCCTGAGCTAAAAGAATTCTGCAAGGAGGTAAGAAAAAATTCCAGTAGCAAGATTAGAAAGATTTTAGCTGGCTACAGGAAACATTTAAAGCTTTTATTTCTGCCAAAGAAAGTATTTCAAAATACTGACTAAAAATGTGTCCAAACTATTGATAAACAATTGTATATAAATAATAAATACGCATTCACATTTGTAGAAAGATGTCTTAACTTTCTACCTTTGTAGGGGCTGTGTCAGTGTCTGTCCTGTTAGGAATTCATTGAAACATGCAGTTTGCCAGGATGATTACATTTTGCATAAACTATTACCTTCGTCTTGCTTGAAGGAAAAGTGGACATCTACAGGAAATATTCAAAATACAGTTATGCTAAAACTCCTGCACAGCACTGACCTAGAACATAAATATATATACAATTGTTCAATAAATAATAAAATGAACCCCCACTTTAAGTTGCCTTACTCAGAAACCCCTTTCAGAAAATCAGCTAAGAGTAGAGGGAAAATGTCAGAAAGTAGCAGCAAAGATTGTCTAATTGAGCCAAATATAAGCACAGTTTTCTTTCAAGCTTTGTTATTGCTGTTTGGTTTGTTAAACCATTTCAGCAGCTGCAGAGATCCATTCCTTGGCACAACCTCACTGGCTGAGTTATCTCTACTTACCTTTTCAGCAATCAAGCCTTCTGCTCCCAGCCTCCATTATGGTAAACACAGTATCTTAATTAAAGGACTTGGCTGGCTTGCACAACTCAAACAGATGGAGTCTTAATTTAATTAGTATACTTTAATTACCTATGATAATAAGACCTCCACCTGTGTCCAGGCCTCCCCTGTCCCCTAATTTTCCTTAAAATCAGCTATCAGAAAGCAAGTAATCTCATTAGAAATAAACTGCAAAACCATTGTTAAATGTTTAAAGGAGGCCTCCTGCAGGCGACAACCTTTCCTAGCAAGGCACTTTCCCAGCTGTGTTTTGAAGAGGTGAGGGGACTTGTAGTCCAACATTAATGTGTATGGCAGATTTCACTCTTCCTCTCTCTTGTGCAGGAGAAACAGGCTTTTGCTCCAAAGAATGTCCAATCTGAATTTCAAAGGAAGAAAGACAACAAATAGAAGAAACAAAGCAAGAAAGAGTAAATAGAATTATCTCTTCAATAGACTGATTTCTGGCAAAGATTTCATTGTTATATTTAATTTCTAGAACTAGCAACAAATTGGTTTTTCAGTTTTTCAGTCCATGCTCCATCTTCCCACCCCCAGTATTTATACATTCTAAGAATGCCTGTTTTCCATCGCAACAGTGTACTTTGAGAAAGATAATTCTTTTCAAAGGCTTCTTCCCTTTGATGTTAAATAAACTGAATTTCTCACTTGCTGCTGCTACCTTGTCTCTTTGGTCACATTCACACACACCCCAACTCTATACTATCAGCACCGTCTGTACATCAGAAACTGAAGGTATTATCAATTTGAGAAGACTTTATGAAATGTGAAACTATTTTATTAAAATAAAATTGTTCTTCATTTTTTTTATTCCTTAACTGAGGGACAAAAATTGGGAAATTGAAGGATGTGAATCTTTCAAAACACATCCACCTGTCTTCTTTCCATTTCTGATAACTTAGAATTTAGAAAGAGAACTAGCAAGTACAAGAGAAGCAAAACTTGTGATGGTCAAATTTTAGTCACAGATCAATACAGGTAGTCCTTGTTTAGTGACAGTCTCATACAGTAACTGTTTGCAGTTACGATGATGATTGAAAAGTCTTCTGTAAGACTGACCATAATACTTTGCAACCAGTCCTCATATTTATAATCTTTGCAGGTCTGTAAAGGAAAGAAATGACAAAATAAGATTGCAAGCACAGTTGCAGCTTCATTTAGCAACCACTTCGCTTAACAATCAAATTCCAAGTCCCAGTTGTGGTATCTCAATGAGGACAAGCTGTATTTAATTGTGCCTTGATGCAAACTGCTATTGCTACCACATAGCCCTGTGGGACTGGAGAGAATTAACTGACAATTCTGGCTCAGCCACAGACCTTCCCATTTGCCTTAGCCTGGTCTCTCCTCTCTGCCTAAATACAGGTAGTTCTTGACCATTCATTTAGTGACTGTTCAAAGTTAGGACAGCACTGAAAAAAGTGACTAATGACCAGCCCTCAAATTTACAACCAGCACAGCAATCTTGTAATCACATGATCAAAATTTGTGCATTTGGTAACTAGCATGTATTTATGACAACTGCAGTACCCCAGGGTCATGTGCTCATCATTTGCAGCCTTCCCAGTTGGCATCCAATAAGCAAAGTCAATGGGGGAAGCTGGATTCACTAGACAATGTGATTCACTGAATAACCAGGATGATTCATTGAACAATCATGGCAAAAGATTATAAAATCAGGTGAAACTCACTTAATAACTGCCTTGCTTAGCAAAGAGAGTTCTGATCTCAATTGTGGTAGTAAGTCGAGGATACCTGTGTACAAGTGGCCAAATGAGAACTATGAATGCTATTTTGAACTCCATGAAATTTTTGGGTGACTTTCAATCAGTGGCTCTTGCAGCCTAATCTGCTTTCCAGGACAGTGGTAACAATCACACTGAAGTATTATGGTCAGTCTTACAGAAGAGCTAAATCCAGAAAGCAGATAAACAAACAAACAAAACAAAATAATAAAATGGGTGTGGGATAATCTTGTTCTTTGTTTTGTACTGCAAATTGCTTTTGGTCAACCCTAATAAGCACCATTATTTCCTTCTGATCAGGAGAGTATAACATTTGTCAGCTTGAATTCATGTCTCTTCAAGGCAATTTCACAAATTTTAAGGATGAAATATCTGTTTTAAATTGCTGTATGATTTAAAAGACCGATTTTGCTCCTCTAACCTGTCCCCAGACTTTAGCAGAGAAAAGTCTGAACATTTAGATTATCAACATGAGGAAGGATGCTCTGGACACCCAAAACTGAGAGCTGTGAATGCCATGCAATTTTGGGCCACATCCTTAATACTTTCATCCAAATCCATGAGATAGTAGGCCAGGATTTACCTGAAATTCCCATGATAAAAGACTTTTTCCAATTCTTGCTTTTTTCTTGTGCTTCCTGCAAGCTATTGAGACTAAGGGTAGAAAGGCAGAAAAAGTGGGTGATAATGAAAAGGAGAGGGGGGAATGGTACTGCCTGAGCTGTCTAGTTTGCTTTTGAACTTTCCATAATTAAGCCAACTTGTCTCCTCCATGCTGGAGAGACATCTTTTCAAGTCACATAAAAACCACAGAGTGCACAACAGGGTGAAGCTTATTAAGGATCATTTCAACCTGTATTTGGGCAAACGTGCCCTGGAAGCATCAACAAAAGGAGTTATCCAGTGGCAGCTGTAGTAGTCTTGGGGAGGGGAGAAGGAGGGGGAGAGAAGATATATTTGTCAACCGCGAAGACCACCAAATTATTCTCCAGAAATCATTAAGCAATCCAACAGCGGTTTAGGCCTTTTTGCCACGACCAGGGGATTGAGACTGCAACGAAGTAATGAACTGCATACAAATATAGAGTATGTGTGTGTTTTGTATGTGTGTGTATGAATATGCATGTGCATGTATAAATGAAGTCTTTTCCAATCATTCAGCAATCATTATTTTGGCAATTTTTTCTTTCTGGCCTGAGGAGCTCTTTCAGAGAGGATCCAACCCATCTGTCACAGATGGTTTCATCCAACAGCAGCCATCATGCCAGTCCTGATCAAATGCCACATGCAATCCAACATGTGGCATGCTATTTTCTATTAAGTCTGTGTACTCTCTCCAGGGAAAACTTTTCCAGAAAGCCAAACAGCCATGCCAAAGATCACAGAAAGCTATCTACATAAAGAAGAGCTTTCTTCTTTCTACTTAAGAACATTTAGACTAATATTCTCCAAATGGGTGCTCTCCAGATGTTTTGGATTATGTAATCATAGATGAGAAAGAAGTTACAGTCACCTGTATTAAGAGATCATTAATAGAAAGAAAGGCTAATATACAGTGACTGGCAATTATTTTTAATGTTGTAGACAAAGGGCCTTTCTGGCCTTATTAGAAATATCAGGAATTGAATTTGGAAAGTTTTGCAGTGTTTTACTAAGTTACGATTCTTCTCACCCACAGTGACTTCCTAATATGTTATGGGTACAGAAATATTAATGATGGTATTTCTGGGCACAAGAAAAATTCATTTTCTCTTAGCAGAGAAAAGCCAGAAGTCCAATACTGCCATCACAAACTATGATTAGGAAGGGAAGCTCTGAAATGTTTTTGAATCCAAGATGTCTGAATTGAAAAATAGATACTAGCCAGCCTTGGAGAAGAGGACAGGCAGGTCAAAATACCATCTGCAACAGCCAAGCAGTCTGTTTTCCCACAGTACCTTTCCCCGATATGTACTGGCACAGATATATAAATGCATCTCAGTATCCACCTTTCCAAATCCTCTCTACTAGAACAAAAGCAGCTCTGTTGCCTTTTGCAAATATGCAGACGAATCAGAGCTGAACCAACAGCTTGCAGACATTTGGCAGCTTGGAGCAGAAACAGCAGCAGAAACTATTGTCTCCCTTTCCTTCCCTCCCAGGTATTATACAATCTCCTCCAAATCTGCTCATACAAAAGGATAAGACATAGCACTGACTTTGACTTAAAGGAGTTAAATTCACTCCGTTTTGAATCTGAGGTGCATGTACCTACGTGTATCATTTCTAGTTTTCTGGAGCTAATAGAGGGTACAGCTCCATAGAACATTGTCACTATTATTAGGGAGATTTCTTCAATCTATATCCTGCTTTTCTACCCGGAAGGAATTATTGTGTTAGGTTCTTATCCATTGTTTGGAAACAGGCTTGTATAAAAATTAATGTAATTAAAATATAATTGTTTATCTTTTAGATTAAAATTACTACAATCATGGAGATATGTAATGTGGGTTAATCCTATGTTTAACTTTTAAGTGGATCATCATGTAAATTTAAAATTTATATTCAATTTACTAATGCCAACTTGTTTCAAAGTTACAAACAAATATGGAACAGAGAATCGGCTTCAGGATTTTAAGACATTTCTTCTTTGTAGCATCTTTAATGGTCCATAATGACTCTCTGATGAAAGCCGCTCTGACCACAGTTGCTAAAATCAGTGATATTATATATGACATAGATATGTTGAAAATAAAAATCCTAGCCTCATTGTGTAATATGTTCCTGAATCTTTTCCTCTACACAAAATGTTAAGTGTAGCCCTCAGTAAAAAGATTGCTTATTTCAAGACTTACCCAAAATGTTTTGCTACCTGACCCTAAGGACAAGAAGGCAACCCCTTTCTATCCAACGTGCAGAAACCAGGACAAATATACTACAGAAACAGCTCAAGAGACAATGAGTTTTGCAATACAGGTAGTCCTCAACTTACAACCATTAATTTAGCAACCATTCAAAATCACAATGGCACTGAAGAAAGAGATGTATGGCTGGTCCTCACACAACCATTGCAGCATCCTCACAGTTGTGTGATCAAAATTCAGGCATTTGGCAACTGGCATGTATTTACAACTGTTGGAGCATCCCAAAGTCATGTAATCACTAGTTGCAACTTTCCTAGTCAGCTTCTGACAAACAAATCCACTGGGGGAACCTGGATTCTTTTAACATCAGTGTGATTCACTTAACAGCAGTGGCATAAAAGACTGTAAAATCAGGCATGACTCACTTAACCACCACCTTCCTTAAGAAATTCTGATCCCAATTGTGGTTGTATGTCAAAGACTTCCTGTACTGGCAAGGAATCAGCTTAGGGTGGCAGAGCCAATTTTTTTTTTCACAAGTAGTACCACCCTCTGTGCAGTGGTGCAAGCAGTTAAGATGCTGTGTTGGCCAGAAAATCAAAGGCTCTAGTTTGAGATCCAAGCGCTGCTGTGTAACAGGGTGAGCTCCCGCTGTCTGCTTAGCTCCTGTCAACCTAGCAGTTTGAAAGCATGTAAAAATGCAAGGAAATAAATAGGTACTACCTTGGTAGGAAGGTAAGAACATTCATGTGCCTCAGTGCATAGTCATGTTGGCCACATGACCACAGAAGCATCTTTGGACAATGCTGGTTCTTTGGTTAGGAAACAGAGATGAACACCACACCCTAGAGTCAGCCACAACTGGCAGGGGAAACCTTTACCATCCTCTAATATCTTGCTACTGCTTTTTCCCTGTCTCCTTCCACAGCATTGTCCTCTTAAAATTATACCTCGTTGCCTAAAGGTAGGACTAACCTCCTAATATGAGGGTGATCACAGATTTTGGACAATATGAACTCATTCTGAAATCATCTGCAAGAGGTTAATTGCTGAGATCAAACATCCATGTGCAGATGTGCATACCCCACATGGGATATTCTGCAATTAACTAAGAATTCTTGGTCTGGGTTCATAAATCGTGCTAAACCAAGAGTTGCTTTACTATAGTTTATTGATTCAGGCTGGGTTCACACCATATACTATGCAAAAAAAACCCTGACATGATTTAAAAGCCTTTACAACCAATCTCAAATAAGATTTAAGTCTACGTCTGAGATATGCAATGCGCAGCTCTCCAGATGTCATTGAGACTCAGCCACAATCAACACTAGTCAGAGGCTAACAGGAGCTGTAATGCAGAAACTTTTAGAGGCCTGAATATCATCCAATTTAAAGATTCTTTTTCTTTTTAACTCCATAGTTGCTTCTTTCTTATCCCTAATTTTCTATTTCACACCCTTTTATTTTCTTTTGATTGTTCTAATCAAGGCACCATTAAGCTATGGATTCTTGCCTCCCTTGGGAATTAACACAATTAATTTTTGGTTTTTGTGTGTCTTACTGTATCTAGGCTTGCACATTGTTTTAACAAAAGATGTTAGCAGGGTGGTTGCAGATACTATATAATGCAAAAAGAAAGTTATGCATTCACTATTAAGCTTAATTTTCACACACCCATACACAGACACTGCCAAGGCAATTAGCCTAGTATTGAAGCCTTTGTCAGAGATTCCAAACATTTTTTGGAAAATAAAAAAACAAAAGAAGACGGCAGTATTTTCTATTTGCAGATTCATATAGATTAGTTTAACAACAAAATAGGGTTGGCTTTTAAAACATAAGGCAAAAACTGAGGCATTTTCAAAGAACAGCAGCTCCCTCTGTTTCGTTCATTGTTTTGCTTGTGAACAGACAAGCTGTTGTCTTTCATAAGGTGAGAACAAACTGCTGAAAGGGAGAAAATAAAATAAACTCTCACAATAAAATGAGAAATATCTTGGCAGAATCCATCACCAATAATAATTTAAAGCCCAAGGGAGATGGCGTGAAAAATCTCTTTAGTCAATAACAGTTGGTTCACTCTTAGATTGATAGTTGAAAGCAGTCCACAAAGGTTCTTGGGTTTGAAGTTTGC
Source organism: Acrochordus granulatus (assembly GCA_032468055.1). Classification (NCBI taxonomy): domain Eukaryota; kingdom Metazoa; phylum Chordata; class Lepidosauria; order Squamata; family Acrochordidae; genus Acrochordus; species Acrochordus granulatus. The sequence goes on from JANHZU010003028.1 coordinate 77,082, forward strand.
TATCCACATTTATTGTTTGCCTCGAGGAGACAGAGGACAACTTTTTCATTTTAATGGCAAAGAGAAAACCAAAGGCCTCTGAGTTAAGAACTCATATGCATAGATATGGGTTTTATAAAAGTATGTATGGGTTACAGAAAGTGAGTCATTCCTTTTCTGCTTGCCTCTCTACTATCACACCAGAACTCATTAGTGTTAGAAATTGATGGGCGGTAGGTGCAAGACAGAGAAAGGAATTTAACACAATCTAACATTCATTTTTAAATAGTTTTTAAAGATATTAGAATCTGGCAGAAAAATTGTCAAAAGCCAAGTCTGGGAGTCTTTTTAGAAACCCAACATTTTCACGTCAGTTCCCTTCATAGAACAAGTTACTTGAGGACAAAGAGAGAAAAATCCTATTTTTGTAAATCTTTTTGTGATGGAGGACTTTTTAGAGGTGGGCAGGTAAACTCCAGCTGCACAAATAAACTAAGCTTCACTTTTAACCACAATTTTTAAAGAAACTACAACTGCTTGTTTGATCATGCTGATTCATATACAGGATGGTTGATTTCACACAAAATGAAGTCCTACTGTTTAGAGAAATACATCACTGTGACTTAATATTGATAAAGAAT
>JANHZU010003028.1:144396-154597 GCA_032468055.1 Acrochordus granulatus
TTTCAGACACATTGTAGTAACTAGCAGTATTGCTATACTCTATAGATGCAAATAGTGAGGGATATATGCATTCTGGACATACAGCATGGCACTCCAGTTTTTGTCAGAAGAGATTCAATGATGCAGTGAAATAATTTTAATAGTATTATGGCAGAAAGATCAGGACTGGTGAAGTTTTATTGTCCTAAGAGCCATATTATCATTGAGGCTGGATGCCATCATTGAGGGCCCCCTACCCAAACTCTATCCCTCCAGGCTATTACTTCCCTAATTCTGTGCATGAAGAAAGAGACCTCCTTTTTATCATGGCCTAAGTCCAGACCTCAGATGCTGAATCTGAAAAAGCTGCTCCAGATGAACCTGTAGAATCTCAGTCACAGGAAACACCAAGCCAAGAATCACAGGAAGCTGACCAAAAATATGGATAATTTGGACAGCTGGAGCATCAGATGAGGAGACATAATGCCTCCCAGTCCCTGCACCCAATGAGTAGAGAGCAGAGTAGAGCAAAGATGTTCTATGAATTATATTATGAATTGTTATTCTATGAAGACATTCTATGAATATTTGTTCCTTGTCAAGCAAGGGAGTAAATCTCTTGATTAGCAACAGTTGGCTGCAATCTGATTTAAGAGATAGTTCTGGCCCATGTTCCTTTGAATGAAACAACCATCTGATCTCCAGCTCTTGTATGATATTTGTATAGATTCTGCCTATAAAATTCTGATCTCTGGATTGACTGATCTGACTCTCAGTACCTTGGACTGATTTTGGACTATTCTTCTGTGTACTCAGGTTAAAAGCAATCATTTAAACAAGTATTTCTCAGACACTCTGTTTTAATTTGCATGCTGTGACTGATGTTATCTTTTTGACCTTGAGTAAATTGTGAACTACCATTGCAATTATGTATGAGTCAGTGATGGGACTATTCATTATTGTTTTCATTTTTATGGTTGGTTACCCAGTCAGTCAGATATGTAGACTGGATTTAACATTTTTGTCCATCTACTGAATCCTTCTTAAAGACCTGGGATAGGGAGGTGCAGTTGCTTAATCATGTTAAAGATACTATTGCAAGATATAAATTGTTCCAAGTAAAGCTGCTTTTTGCAATTAATGGTGATTTTTTTTCAATGCCAATAAAATTCAAATGGTGCTCCAGATTATTAATTGCAGTACTGTTAATTGGAATACTATTATTATTTGCAATACCATTATTAATTGCAGTACTATTAATTGCATAGTACTTAAACTAATAAGAAATTAATATTTAATATTTTCATATAATAAATGTTTTTGGGTCAATGAATAATGTGAAATTTCATAAAGAGAGCAATGAACTGAAGAATTTGGGAACCCTAATTTAAAACAATCATTATATTAAAAACAAGTGATCTATAATGGCTACCCAAAAGACTACTGGAATAATACACTTTTAACTTGCTTCTGAAAAGCAACAAGGTTTGGAGCCTCCATTGTCTTTGGTAAAGTATTCCATACCATAAGTGGGAGACATCACCAAGAAGGCGTCCATCTGCTCTGTACCCTCAGGCTTCACAAGGTGGGGTGCTAAACAGATCCTTTCTAGAGGATTATACTAGAAGGGCATATTTGCTTTTGGCAAAGCACTATCTGGTATTTATAAAAAGCTTTGGATATATTGTGCCTGAACAGCTGCAGAAAAGATGATTATGTATTCCTGGCAAGACACCTGGATATCAGATTCTAAAGGCTTAACAAAATATGCCAATTCTCCCTTTGAATTGGTTCTTGATCAATGGAAGAGAAAGGCAGGCAGCATGATTTTGTGTAGTTAAGGTTCAATTTATTGTTAAAAATAGTTTTTATATAGAACTGTCATCTCGAGTTATTAAAATTTTATTTAGGTATTCATATTAATTGTATTTCAATTGTATTCACAAATCTTTTAAAAAACAACTTAAACATATTCAAATTATTTATCCTTTAAACCTCATTATTGTTGCTATCATTATGGTTCATCGCACAGTCAGCCAGATGTTTAGACTGGATTTGGCATTTTTGTTCACCGATCAAACCTTTCCCAAGGACCTAGGGTAGGCAGATGTTATTCTTTGATAATGTTGAAGGTATCATCATAAGATGTAAACTGTTCTAGTAAAGCTGCCTTTTGCAATTGAGTGATTATTATTGTACCTGCTGGACTGCCCATTACAAAGCCCTTCTATCCAGCCCATTCAGCCATGCAGCCTGAGAAACTCCTGGCATTGCTAAGGGCTTCAGGCTGATGTTCTTCAGCTCACATCTCTGGGCTTTCTTAATCTCTTGTGTGCCAACATTTGGGAGATGGCAAACAGCATGAAAAAATCTGCTGGTTCTGTATACCACAGTTGCCCAGCCTTAGAAGACCCTCTGGCATGCTGAAGCCTCCAAGATAGGGAGTGCTTTGTCTAGCACAAGAAGAAAAGCTTGAGAGGAGCCTTATTCCATAACACTGGCCTAAATTGTTTAAAGGACACACAGTTTGCTTCTGTGAGGAAAAGTCAATCAGATCACTTCAGGGCTGAAACAATCTGTAGAACCTATCACTTATTTCAGGATGTGGGAAGCCAACCCTGCTTCATGGGATGATCTCCATCTCATCTTCCTAAACGAGGTGACTGATGGTTGTCTGATGGCTTTGCTGAAGCTTCTATAATTCTTCTGGCTATTCCAGAGTCATACAGAACCACTGGAGAAAATTCATAGATAACAACTTACATAGTGCTTAAAAGCTTGTGAACCCTTTTCAATATTTCTGCAAAAATATGACCTAGAACATGTTCTGTTCTCCACATAAATCCTAAACTAGATAAAGGGAACCCAGTTAAGTAAGTGAAAACATACTTGTTCATTCATTTATTGAGGAAAATGATCCAAAGCTATTTGCGTGTGGCACAAGTAAGTAAAGCTTTGTGTTCAGTAACTGATGTCCTCTTTAAATAGCAATAACTGCAGTTAACCATTTCTGATAATTGTTGATCAGTCCTATATAGGGGGAATTTTAGCCTATATATAAAGGCTTCAAGTTGGGGATTGTGGTGGGTTTGAACTGGCCATTTCAGATTTTTCTACATTTCATCTATTTAAATCAACTGATAATCTTAGAAAATCCTTTTTGCAGCTTGGAATCATTTTCCTCAATAAATAAATGAACAAGTATAAGATTTTTCATTCATTTTTTTTAAATGGGTTCTTTATGTGTTATTTTGTTTTTATTTGTTAAATTTATATGCTGTTGAACTCAAACGACTCTTGGTGGCTAGTTTTAGGACATGTGAAGAAAACAGCTAATATTTAAAATATTTATGCAAAGATATTGGATAAACAGGTTCACAAACTTTTAAGTATTACTGTAGATCTTTGAGTTTGGTTTGATTTTCTTTGGGTTTGGTTATTTTGATCATTAACTGAGTGGCTTCAATAATACCTGCTCAGTCTTACTCTTGAATCCCTCTGCAGTTAGGGCTGAAATCAGAGATGAGAAGTATGCATGCATGTTTTTATTGTATTATTTTTAATTCTTTAAACTGTATTATAGTTTTAGAACTGTAAGATCCCCAGAATCACTTGGCTGAAATGAGCAGCTGTAGAAACTGGATGACTAAATAAATAAACAAGATCAAATTTATCAGTAAGTTTTTATTTCTACTATTCTTAATTTGAAAAAGAACACTTAGGACATTTATCATAAAAAAAACCAGGTTTTTAAAATAACTTTCAAAATAGACAAGGTTAAATCTTTAGAATTCAAATGTAAATGTATTTATTATTTTTGTGCCAAATGTACTCAGTATAATGTAGCTCATTAAGAAAAGGAACATGCTGTTTGCATGACACACTGAACCACAAATTAACCAACCACATTTTAGTCCAACATGTCATGCAAAACCAGACAGTATGGATAGGTATAGTAAAAAGTGTGTAGTAAAAAGTAAGTAAAGAGTATGACCACATATTCTAATGTATAACCGATGCAGATTCAGCTAGTAGATTGGATTAGACTCTTAGTGTGAGGATTAGTGGCATAATTTTCCAGCTAAAAAGTTTGAGAACTGAAAATCAGCATAAGAAAGGAAAACAATTCTTATTAAGAAAAGTTTGGGGAAGCAACTACAAGGGGACTTGAAGGAGAAGAAATATATAGGGTATACCAAAAGCTAGTCCCTATAGGCCAATCTCAGTATGTTTTTCAGATAGTCCTTAATTTATAGCCATTTGTTTAACACGTGTTTTATCATGGCATTGAAAAAATGTGATTTACAGCCAGTCCTTGCACTTACAACCATCACAGCATCCCTGTGGTCACATGATCAAAATTTGGGTGCTTGGAAGCTGGCATATGACAGTTGCAGCATCAGTGGAGGCGAGGATCAAACAATGGCCATTTGTGCACTTCCTAGATAGCTTCCAACAAGCAAAGTCAGGAGGAAAGCCTGATTTGCTAAAGACTGCATGATTCACTTAACATCTGTGGCAAAAAGATGATAAAATTAGGCACAATTCACTTAACAACCATCTTGTTTAACAATAGAGATTTTGGTCCCAGCTTGGTTGTAAATTGAAAATTACCTGTATTTTTTTTTCAGAGAAAATATTATTGAACTTATGAATATTTAAAGGTTGCATACCAAATGATAGGAAAATATTTAGAAGAAAATAATCCATTCAAATATTTAAGTTATTAATTTATAAAATACATTACCTATGAGGATCTGACTTTTGGTAGGCCTGTATTGCCTTTGTTTTCCTAAGTCCATATAAAGCTGAAGTTACAGCTTTAGGAATTTGAATTGACAGTTCATAAGTATTCCTTTAGATAGCTTTGCTTTGAATTTTTGGTGGCCTAACAGTGAGGACACTCCACATTCATTATTCGCTATTACTCAATTACTCAGGCCATCCTCAAGCTATACTCTAATTGACCAATAGCTATCCCTGCCCTCTTCTCAGCTGAATCTTTCACAAGGTGATGTTGTGAGGCTTAACAGTACCTTAGAAAAGAAGGCTATATTACTGGATTTATTAGAAATAATAGCCCCCTTGCCCAATTATATTCTATCCCAACAGATACTTTCTATATGCGTTTGATCGCTTCTGTTATAAAAATAAAATAACAGATAACAACTATATCCCAGATTAATTGAAATTCAGGCAACATACTAGTTTAATAAATAATTAAAAACAAAAACATTGGTTAAGAGCTGCCCGCTTTAAAAAAAGAAAAAAAACATCAGTTGTAGAATAATTGTTTTTACACCCACTCCAAGGAAGCCACACATTTTGCAAAATTCACTAAAGAGAGAATGTGCCCTTTTCCCTCTGGTTGACTTTTTAGAAAAATAAGAAACAGGATTCCAATAATGCCTCCTGGCTTAACGTTCCAATATTGCAAAAGGTCTAATTTTGGAAAGAACAGGGGCAGAGAACAAGCACATCCAAAAAGATCAATGTAACCATCAGTTGAAGGCTGGAGAGAAATTGGAAAAGATGAGGACCAAAGGGAAAAGAGCACATTTGCCAGCACCACTAAGGAAAGGAGATCAAGGTCCCATCTGGAAGGGCAAGAGGCCAAAGGCACAGAGCAGATGGAGCCTGCTTGTGACAGCTGGTGGAGACGGGCTTTCATGTGTAAAGTTTGCTCCACTGAGACCTCTGTCTATGAGCTTCCAAGGCAGCCTTATGTTAACTGCCTGCCCTCTTCTCATGTTAGGAAACTCAAAAGGAGTATGCCTGGCACAGCTCTTGGGGGGCTCCTGCTTAATTAAAACAGGGAGCTTTTTAAACATTTTTAACACAGATCTTCAGAGTTCAGAGAATGGGTGGGAAGGAAGAAAAGCGAGTTCCTTAGCAACACAGTCCTGTTATTCCTTTAATACCTTCAATGTTAAAGGACAACATGAAAATGGTGGTGAAAAGCCTCACACAAAATAGAATAGTTATCAATGATTTCTAGCGATTGTCTTTACACTTCCCCATATTAGTTTGTATCATCAAGGGACTGAATATCCATATAACTTTTGTCCTAATTCAAGTACACTATTTAGCATCAGTAATGGTGGGTCTTTTCTCTTCCTATACTGCCTCTTTGTCGCTGCAGTTGGAAGCAGATAGACACCCTTGGCAGATCTCAAAAACCTAAGCTCACAAGCCAGTGAGAATTTGGATAAAGAGAACCCCATTATCTCTCGGCTATAAATCAGATTAGGAAGGGGTTTGGTTTAGTTTTGAATTAGAAAATGGAAAACTATTTCAATAAAGCATATGAAGTACCTACTTGATCAGCAGGCATCAAGCGTCACTGAAGGAAGTACTATGCTTCTGTACCTCACTGTACACCTAAGATAAAAAAGGAACTAAGTTCTAATATTCTAATATTTACCAATATTAGGAAGAACACATTCCCCATAGTATCAGGATTAAAGACCTTTAGAAAATGATTTTTAACATTATGAGCTTCATCAGCAAGTCCTGAATCCTCTTATCAACTCATGTTTTTAAAAAAAGGATAGGTGAAATATCATCCTATTTTTATGCCAAACAATCCAAGCAGCAAATTAACATTTTGGGAACTGGCCATTGCAGGCTCTTTCTGTGCCCAGCCAATTCTCTCTCTGCAATCATTAGGATTAATATGACTTAAGAGTAAAAAATCCATGACTTCTGTTGGCACTCTGTTGTAGTTCCTCTGAGTAGAAACTAAAATAACAAGCAATCTCTGATTAGATGCAGACAATCACTGCTCCCTGAAATGGTTGCTTATTTTTGTCATGCCAGTTTAGTAGAAGCATTGGAAGATTACATAGAACTGTGATTAATTCACCCTTTGTTTCAAAAAAATCACATCATTTTATTTGCTATACAAATTTGGAAGCAAGCAAACAGAGATGTGTAAGTTGTTTCTAATTCTGGCAATATGCTCCCAGCTGTTTTATCAGAAAGTTCCACTTCAATACATGAATATGCTCTCATGGAATATGAAATCACATTTCCTTATCAGACTCCCAGGACAGCATATTCTGCCAGCCTGCCCATCTCATTTTCCCATGCCTTCTCTTCCCACACTTTCCTACCTTCCCTCAACTGCTTGACTTCTTCCTGTGTCCTCCCTGTCCTGACCCAATTCTGTATTTCAGTCCTGGACCGAATAGATTTTTGAAAAAAATCTATTGATTTGGGACATATTTTGAACATTTTGCACATCCCTTAAGGTCTAGTGATCTGAATAAAATAATTTTAGTAAGTTCTTAATAAATTATTAAAACTATAGCATCTTTGATAAAGTTAAAAAGTAGCTAAATCTTAAAATATTTTTTGAGATCTCAGCCATTTTTAAAAATAAATTTTATAAAAAATTGTGGATGTTAGTGACATTGCCAAAATAGTGTAATGGTAATCACTTCTTGAGAAATTTGGTAAGGTCTAGTTTTTCTGGCTCAATTATTTTGAATATAAACTGGAAAGTTCCCACTATTCCTAAGTAAAAGAGCAGGAGATGAATTTGGAAAGCATCAGATTATTCAGAGCCACAAGGCAGCACACAGCTGAACTTCTGTGGTATAGCTACCCCCTCAGATTTAAAGAGCCAGGCTGAAGCTGAGTTTATCTAGGAATAAAACTCCACTAAATGTATCCAAACAAATGCTAAAGCATAACATTTGTTTGGTTTTGGCTTTTAGTGTAATATAGGAATTAAACTACTATGATTTAGTAAGCCACAATGGATTGTTCTATGAACCATGGTTTCTAAATTATCTTTTTAGCATCATGTGTGAATGTAACAATGGATAGCTAGTCTTCTGGAGGGAGTTGTCTTCTGGAGGAAGAAGGCTTCTTTATGAAGTAATTTCAATCCAATAATTTATCATAAGCTATGCTACCAAACTAATATAGAACATCTCTTGTTAGAAGAAGATTCATAATGATTACTTGCAATTTATCTGATTATGTTTATTTTATAATATGTATATGAGGTTTTTGATTGGTTGGTCTGTGAACACTATTTCATCCTGTGTTGATCATCCATATTTATGGTTACTGTATTGTTAAGCTGCCCTTAGTCTTTAGGATAGGCAGCATACCATTTTTGTATAAATAAAAAACACCTCCCCACATCCCGCCAACACACAGAGATGGGAAGTAAATTTTAAAACATAAACATATATTTTTCTTCTTCCTTCTTTTATTTCACATGAAACGTTCCTCTTATTCCATTAAGAACTTTTTTTCCATCCATCAACCAGATCTTCAATTCTTCAGTAGATATGGAAACTCTATTTGATTTTTAATAAAGTAAAACTACAATTATAAAAATCGAACACATTTAGAATGAAAACAACCCCATCCTATCCTGTCCCCTTTCCCCAAGCATTCATCCTAAGTCCAATTCCCAGTATTGGGAAATAAGACAATAAGTTAATAGTTCCTTATGCTTAAGGTTTTCAAGAAAAACACTAAAAGTCTTCTTAGTGTGAGGTTTTCTTTGATGCTTTTCCAAATTTGGCATCCAAGCCAAGTCCTGCAGAAAAACAAATAAGAATATTAAGAGGAGTTGCAAATGATGCTTCAGGGAAAGTATTGGGGGGAGGGATGACTTTGAGTGAAACAGAATGGATGATCTAGGCTTTTACCTGGGATGATTTGGAAAATACCAAACTCCCCATATTAAACGAGAAGCAGATTTTCAGCTTACAAAAATGTCCCTGATGATGATGCAAATTTAAAAGCATCTCATTTAATAAGTTCTCTGTAGAAGTAATTATTATCTGTGGGAGTATAAATCTGCTTAGCTAAGACAGAATAATTGCTGAATCTTGGCACAACCACTAAAAGAGGAGAGGAGAGTGGCACAACCACTAAAAGAGTGAGAGGAAGAAGAAGTGATAAGCAAAACACAATCATATTGTGTAATGTATCTTTAAAGCAAACTGAAGGTGCAGAAGAAACGTTAAAACCAATTGGGAAAACATGACTCCATTTAAAAAGCTGCAATCCTTTGATTATCAGCCACTTTACCTGAAGTATTAATTCAGTTCTCCCAATCTAGGCTCTCTACAGAAGTTAGATTTCAATCCCCAGAATTCTTCAGTCAAAATATCCACTACTTAGAATTCTGGAAATTGAAGTCCACAGTTCCAGAGATTATCTAAGTTGCAGCAGTTCACAGGAACTCCTTACACTTATAATTAGCAGGAAAAAGTCTTCTCTTTCGTCATGATATCTCAGATAGGAATATTATTTCCAACTCTACTGGCATTTTATTCTTCCTGCTTTTTTTAATCACCAAAGTTTTCTAGCATATTAAATGAGTTTAGCATAACCTTCACTGTACCTGAAGAGTGGATTTGGAGAGTGGACTTAATTTAGTGGAATGTAATTTGATGGGGAGAATGCCATTTTGGGAAAAGTATACATCATGTAGACTGCTAAAGGGTCTTATAAATAGATTTAAATAAAACTAAAGTAAAATTCCAACACAGAGAGAGACAAGAAACTCAATGAAATGGTTAACCGGAATACTATTCTGCAGGAAATCATCCATAGTGGGCTGGATAATTTGTGTCAGAAACTGAGGCTGCTGTTTCCTAAATAAATTAGTAAAAACAAAAGATGCTGGAATCTTACCAAGGAATACCAGGATGGTGCCCACCCATTGCAAGTTGGTGATAGGATTGGCAAAAAGGATGACTGAAGCCAAAATGGTGAAGAACTTGCGAGTGGTAGTAACAATAGAGCAGGTCAGAGGCCCAAAATAGACCACAGTCATGAAAATGAAACTCTGCAATAAAGATATGCAGTGCTTAATATCAGAAATATGTCTTGCATCGCTTTGATCTTGTAGCCTCCCTAGGAAGACATCATCCTTCCAACTATTTACTGCAGGACACTTCTTTGTGTTACTGAGTTTATATAAGACCAGTTGTTACTATGGGATAAGCTGACCTCTCTCCCATTTTGAAATGTTTGAAAAAGAAATTACAGACAATTATGGAATATAAAATAATCATTTTTTGTCCCCTCAATCACAAGAATTAGGCAGAAGGTCTAATAATTATTTTCAAAAGCCACATCCTTTGTGTTGTCCTCAACAAATATAAAATAATACAAAAGTAGGGCCTCTTCTCTTTTTAGCACCAAAAGCAAAACACAGAAGAAAAGCAGTACTTTAAATCTTCTGAAC
>JANHZU010003029.1:0-14742 GCA_032468055.1 Acrochordus granulatus
ATGACTAGCTTGTTCTCTTGACAAAATTCTGTTAGTCTTTGCCCTCCTTCATTTGATACTGCAGTGCCAAACTTGCCTGTTATTCTGGTTATCTTTTGACTTCCAACTTTACATTCCAATTCCCTATGATGAAAAGGACATCTTTTTTTGGTGTGAGTTCCAGAAGGTGTTGTAGGCCTTCATAGAACCAGTCAACTTCAGCTTCTTTGGCATCAGTGGTTGGGACATAGATTTGGATTACTGTGATGTTGAAGGGTTTGCCTTGGATTAGAACTGAGATCATTCTGTTGTTTTGAACATTGTACCTTAGCACTGCTTTTCTCACTCTTTTATTGACTATGATGGCTACTCCATTTCCTCTAAGGGATTCTTGTCCACAATAGTAGATATAATGATCATCTTTATTAAATTTGCCAATTCCTGTCCATTTTAGTTCACTGATTCCCCAGATGTCGATGTTCAATCTTGCCATCTCATGTTTGACCACATCCAGCTTATCTTGACTCATAGATCTTACATTCCAGGTTCCTATGCAATATTGTTCTTCATAGCATCGGCCTTTTCTTTCACCTCCAGACACATCCACAGTTGAGCATCCTTTCAGTTTTGGTCCAGCCAGTTCACTCTTTCTGAAGCTATTTGTAATTTGTTCCAATCTGAGGGGCTCATCTTTTGGCATCCTATCTTTTAGCCTTTTGTTATTTGTCCATGGGGATTTCTTGGCAAGGATCCTGGAGTGGGTTGCCCTTTCCTTCTCCAGTGGAATCCTGTAGCCCATTTTTCACCAGATGACCAGGAACCTCAACAATATCCAGCATGGTCCTTGTTAACCTTGGTGATGGATTTCTGTAAATTACATCTCATATTTTTTATGAGAGAGAGAGACTCTTGGTCTGGCTCCTCTGATGAGATCTGTTCAGTATGGTTGAACTTCTGGCATAGCTCTCATCTTCTTCGGAGCACACAAGCCCCCCAACCAGAGCAAGGTGGTATCTCACTGGGGAGAATGTATTGAATTACAGTCTACCATTACCTTGAAAGCTAATCCTGATGTTTAGAATTGCATATTCTTCTCAGCTGTTGATCAGGCTTGGTTTCAAGCACAATCTGAGCTTATACATTTTTTGTTCCTGCCTATTAATAATTATTTTATTCTGTGATAAATAAGTTGTTTAAAAGATTATTTAAGAAGAAACAGTCCTTCTTGTGTTTGTACTATATAGCAATAATGAGTGAGTGGATGTAAGCTCCTGTGTAAGCGGTTTTAAATAGTGGAGGCTATAGTTTTCAGAATTCTTCACTTTCTTTCTATGATATATTGTGTTCTAGATAACCTTGAAGTCTAGGCCACTGATTACAAATTACCTAGACATGGTCCAATAAATCTAGATCCACACCTGACATTCTGTGATTTAAAATGATGGCTGCTCTTGTTACAGCTTGGGCAAGTGAATTTTATATGTAAGTTATGTATTTTACAAGAAAAGTTTGAGATGCATTGAACATTTCATAGGATACCATTAAAATATTGAAATTATAGCAATCAGTGCTGAAACAGAGCCAGTAGAGGGAGCACATACAACAGTGTGTTTTTATAACTTCAGAAAACATACCATGACAACTTGCTGATGGCAAGAAAATATTCAACACATTTTCAGATGCCTACAGTCTTCAGTCTCCTTGCTTTCTGTGATTTCCATTGAAAGCTCCAAAGGCCATTTCAGGCCAGCCATTGAAAACTCAGATGGGGTTAGGAAGGAATATCTCTAGCTATATTGGCTACTGTTTAGCTGAAGTAATTTACTGTTTGAGTCTGAATACGTTAAATGGGTCAATGCTGAATGACTGTCCAGCAGAGTATGTTGTACATACTAGGCAACAGAAATGATCACTATAGATTATATCATAGTCTCAAATAACATACTTGATTTGTGAATTTCATTCCATGGGACAAATGGTCAAAACTGACCATTTCCCAATAATTTTACACTAAAACTGCTCAAACCTCATATGCACATTGACACATTCCACCAAGCTAGTCTAGAAGATGAAAGATGTGAACAGGAGAAGGGGAATAAAATAGGCTGTCAAAATAAATTATGCTGTTATCCAAGTATTGCATTCAGAAGTAATGTAACAACTTAGAGGTGATTTCCAGTGTACAAATTATAATGATCACAGAGCAATTTCTTTGTGAGAAAACAGCATTTTTAGCTTAGAAATAAGGCAAGGGAAAGGCATGATTTGATTTTTGGAAACATACAATATGGAGAAGATGGATGGGTTAAGTTTTTCTCCCTACTAACTCTAGGGTCAGCCAATGAAACTTAAGTATGGAAAAGAGACAAAAGTACTTTAAACTTCACCGAGCAAGTAGTTTCTTTCCACCATATATTGCCAAAGATGTCATGATGACCAGCGACTTGGATATTTTTAAAGGGAATTAGATAATTACATGGTAGATAAGGATCTCAATTGCTTCACTAAATTGCCTCCAGTTTCAGAAGCAGCATACCCCTTGATCCCAGTTTTGGAGAACAGAAGTCAGAGAATGCTATTGTGATTGTGTCTCACTGAAGACTTTTCGTAGTCATATGGCTGGCCATGGTGAGGATAATGTGCTGGAATACATAGGATTTTCATCTGCTCTAATATGACTCTTCTGATTTTTACTTCCGGGAGGCAGTGCAAGACAGGGGGGCCTGGCGTAATGTAGTCCATGGGGTCGCGAAGAGTCGGACACGACTGCGCGACTGAACAACAACAACAAACCTCATTTTCAGTAGAATAAGCCTTCATAATGAACATTTATTCATTTATATTAGATTTAGAGGCCATTTGACTCTGGGCAGCTTGCAATGTAAAAAAAATACAGAAAGAGTCTGAAGAAACATAATCCCTATAAGAACCAGAACAGACTCCACAGCCATCCTACTCGAAGGCCTGGGGGAAGAGCCACATCTTTAAAGAATACCATGACATCATTAGGGTGGAAGCCACATGGAGGTATCTTATTCCAGGGGGCAGGTACTTTGACAGAGAAGGAACGAATAGGTTCCTAATAGATGGCATTATTTAACTGAAGGTACTTTGAAGTAAATGGGGATGGGTAATTCCTCAAATAACCTGGTCCTCAAATAGCCTGGATTTCTTTGTACTTCAGTATAGAAATACAGTACACATAATGTATCTTAATTTTCTAAATTAAGCTTACTTTTATCTCATAGCCATAGAGATTATTAGGAAGGATATATCATATTGGTCTCTGACATCTGCTGGACTTACCTCCATCCTCTTAGATATGTCTCCTTGATCTCATGCACTGGAAATTTCTATTGATACCTTTCGTCTGATGAAGAACTGTGCTACAGTAGGCAATCAATAGGCTCCGTGCAGTCCCCCAATATCCCTTTTGCAGCACCCAGAGGCTCTTTAGTATCAATCAAGCTATACTATTAGTTTGGCTACTGTTCAACTATTGAGCAGGGGCTTTGCTTCACATTGTACAAATACCTCTTCTTATGTCAGAGGTACTGTATGCGAACTTTGTGATGGGCAGTATAAATTTAGAAATGTGTGCATAACATATTGGAGTGAATATTAAATTATTTTTCTCAAGGCTTAATACAGTGATTCACTGGCTACTTTATGATAACTCATAAGAACAAACATGCCATTAGCAATGCTAAATCACAAATTGTAGCATTGCCTGATATCATGCCTTGATTGTCATATTATTAACAAAGAGTGCAAAGCTATCAACTAGTCTAATAATGAATATCTTCCCTCGTGTGACACTTCAGCACATTATCTAAACTGATTAAATAATAGGAACAATAGGAATGGAAATAAGAATATACATTAAAAAAATAATAAGGCTTCCAACAAGATAATCCTATGCGTAGATATGACTCCATGCACCTGAAATCAGGAATTCATAATAACTGTGTAGAATTTACTTTTCAGTCAATAAGCCAGCAAATGGTCAGGTCTGGGCTAAGAAGAGTTATGTTGCTGTTTTATGTTGATTGCTCCTTGAAAAACTACTTTGACAAACAATTTTTTTAATTTTGTGGAAAAAAATTCTAAATATTTGAGTTGTGTTCTGTATTTTTTAAGTGGGAAATACTGTTAGTTGCAAACTACAGGGATTCAGTTTAATTAAAATTGTCTTTTTGCACATGTGTAAAAGGACATGAAACCACTAAACTGATACAAAAGCATCCGGTTTCACACTTCACAGCCTCCATCAATGATCAAGTTTGGAAGAATGGATTAATTCAGAGATTGCATCAAAATGCCTTCAGTTCAAATCTCTACATCAAATATCACTGGGCTACAAGGTGAGCCAGAAGTTTTACACTCTCTTTTAAAAAGGTGGATGCTGATGTGATGGACTCCCACATGGGAAGGATTGGGCAGGAATAAGTTCCTATTCCCTATAATTCGCAAAGTACTTTTGATCACCAGAAGATAAACAGTAAAGCCATTTTTTTTCCTGACAAAAATATCTAGTAGATAGAGCTGTCAGGCTGTAACCTGTGTGCTGATTTCATTCTGCCACCAAATACAGCTAGCAGAATTTTGTAAGAATGAGCTCTGGGCAGGCCAAAGAGAAGAAAGAGAGGAAGCTGCTCGCTTCCCTCTAACTCTGCTCCAATGTCAGGGAAAAATAGGTTTGCAAGAAAATGCCTCCTACCCAGTTTAAAGAAGACTGACGGGGGAACCCAACAGTTCCAGAAGACCGTTCTCCTGCATATTGGCCCTTGCCACATCAATTTAGTACAAGCCCTACACCAAAGGTTCAGGGACCACTAATCTTACCCTCCTGGTCTATTGCTATTGGGCAGCTGTCAATTAAGCATGGCTCACCATCTCCCTCCTCAAAAGTTGGCACCACATTCCCAATAGCTTAGGCACTCAGGAGGTTATGGAGTGAATACGAAACCACTGTAGGGGCAAATGAGGGGCTGTGGCTGGCTAGTGAAGGGCCCCCCAGGGTACCCACACTTCCTCAAGGGGTGGGGAAGGTTACTGCAACATCTCAGTTAAAGCCTGAGTATTCTGTAGATAAAGCAGCACTTCCAGGCACGGCTTGATGTACTTTACAGAACAGCCAAGTCTGTATTATGGAGTCAAGCTGATCTGTTCAAAAAGGATCCTTCCTGGAAGACTCTGCAGCAGGACAGCAGTAAAACCACTTCCAGTGCCATCTCAATGGGGTGAAATGACAAAAAGGAATCCCTTCTGTTTTCCTAAAGTTTTTGTAGATCTGAACACTGCCCAGCTAAAGCTACTACTACACAGAAATGCATAGTTTAATCACTGTAAAACAATAGAATGAGTGTCATTTGTGTAATACACTTCCTTTGTGATGAACTTTCTGCATGTGTAAATTTGATTTATAGTGCATGGAATCTGTCCCTCCACAGCTGGGATACAGGCAAACCAGGTTACTGAATCCAAGAGCACTTTTTTCAGCCATTTGTGTTTATGTACACAGTGGTTATATTTTTAACATGATTGTATCTTGCCAGTTCTTTTATATTAAATCTGTGGTTTCTTAGTGTGGTACAGTGAAAAGTTTGTTTTTGTTTTAAAAAGGAGCTTATGCTTAGAAGTTTTGAACCATCTGCCACCACAAAAAATATTCTTGAAATGTAAAAATAGATCTTAGAAGGAAACATGTTTGAATCAAATGAATACAAAGAAACATGGTGTAAATAAGCTGCAAACAGAAGCAAGGTTCAAGGATCTGTTTGTTAAATGAACACCCCAAGCTAAATTGTGTTTTTAGTGCTGGAGAATGTTGGCTGTCTGGTTTCTGGTGAATGTCCCAGATCACTCTCACTGGGATTCATGTGAGAGAAGTAGGGGGTGAATGGGTCTCTTTGTTTGGCTTTTCTTGAGGAATCTAATTATCATGTATCAATTGATTGCAGAGACCAGAACAGAGAGTCTCTGGAAAGCACTGGACTGAAGACACTGAGCTCATCTACATGGAAAGGGGCACGGTGGGGGAGGGGCAGGAGGAGAAGGGTGTCTCCTCCTCCTGTAGATGAGAAAGTGAGGCGGGCAAGGCAGATTTTCTGCTACTTGCAATTAAACTAGACTCACCGAGGAATCAGAAATTACTGTTTTGAGCTGCAGAAAGCAGTTTCTGAGGTTTTCCGTATCAGCTCTCGACTGCTGCAGATCCAGCTGTTCTACATAGCTGCACAGAGAGCTTCAGCAGTTAGCAACCCTAAGTTAAATGCAAGAATAGTTCATCAAAACCATTGTATTTCTTTATTCTGTCTGCAAACTGGGATTCCTAGGTAGAAGAAAAAAAGAACCATAAGTCTTCTGGCATCTCAAAGGCTACTAAGTGCTTTATTGTCATAGTTTTCACAGATGCATGTGTATTTTAAGAGGGAAAAAATGCAAGGTTCAGTTTCACATTCAATATCAGCTTTTGCATGTTATTTTGGAAAAGCCTATGAAACCTTTTGCTACTAATTTTTACATAGTGACTATGATTTTATTAGGATAATATGGAATAGATATGGTGAGGATTTATAGCAAAGCATTCATATAAGAGATATCATCCTACCAAAAAATGAAATAGGTCTGTGATGATTTTATCATCTCATTTGTTCAGCTTAAAAAAATTGATAGTAGTAGAAAGTATCTGTTGTGAAGTGGTGAACAAAAATTTTCACAACTGAATGCACTTCAGTGGGCTGAAGCATGGCTAACAAGGTTTTGATTCCTGTTAAAGTAAATGAACATTCAGCATGGCGCACTATACCTATGGAAAATGTCATTATCTTATGCTTTCTTCAGATTCAGATTCTTGAGGATTCTTCCTCCCAGAGTCTGCTCAAATCCATGCCCACTGCGCCAATAATGCTATCCAACCATCTCATCCTCTGCCATTTCCTTCTCCTTTTGCCTTCAGTCTTTCTCAGCATCACAGTATTTTCAATGAGTTCTCTCTTTGCATCAGGTGGCCAAAGTATTTGCGCTTCAGTTTCAGCATCTGTCCTTCCAATGAACAGTCAGGGTTGATTTCCTTTAGGAAGTACATAAAATAGCAGTACATAAAATAACAAAATTATGTATTCAATAGTAAAGTGTACATCCAAAGTATGCAGCCAGTAAAAAAGGAATATTCTAAAGTTTCTTTAAATGTGCTTTCCTTTCCCATTAAAACTTCTTCATAAACCTTTCTCTATTCCATGTGCAGAAACCAACCATTTGCAGCTGATACTTATTTCAACCACTAGTTGTGATTGTGTGCAGCAGGCTAGCTATGGGAAGAACAAGGCAGGCTGAATCTCACAGGGAGTTCTGTCCTCCAGCATTTATGTTATTCAGCACCTGCCACTCTACATAATAATAGGGCTGGTCTTGTGTAAATTATTGATATTTGTCAAAACATGAATAATAAAAAGAGAGCACTGATTTAAAACACAATAAAACGGAACTACATCAAACATTTGCTATTTTCATGTTATTTTCTTGAAATCTCTCCATATATTGAAAAGGCAGGAGAGCCAACTAGTCACATCCCTAGCTTTACACAGAGTGGCACATCACTTAGGTCCATGCATGAGTGAAGACATTTGAAGAACAAAGCATGCACAAGTAGAAATCTCAATAGATAGGTTCCATGAATTTTAGAATGATGCTTCTTGAACAATAACATGCATACCCTGTGTGGGACTCAGATAATCTAGATAAGAGTAAGTCACTGAAACTGTAATTACTTTTAACTTAATATAAACAACAAAATGATAATCATAGCATGTCTTTAAATACACATGCCCTTCCTGGGGAAAATGGACTGTTGTTTCTAATTGGTGGGAACCAAGTTCTTTGATACAGTAACTGGTGGGACTTAAGGTACAAATGATTGAAAACCACTATTTTAGAAAACTGATTGTATAGGTTCCAAATAGACAATAAAGGCTTCTCATATAGAATCATTCATCAATAACACCTTCATATTTGGGGATGGAGATAAACATTATGTAGTGTAAAGACTGGGACTCTTAGCATATGCCAGTACCCTTCCTACCTGTGGAAAATTTTTATTTGAAGTAAATTGACTCTTCAGATATTCTGGTATCAGGAATGTTGATCCAGCATGCCATATGTCACACAATCAATATGGAACAGGCAATACTGTAATACACAATTTCATCCATCACATGAAGTGTAAAGTAGCAGCATATCCATTTGAGAATAAGTATGAATCTTAATAATTTTATACAGAAGTCAATTGAAATACATAAAGCCATCTTTCAAGTACATTAACTATTTGAAATATAAGCCCCAATGAACATAGGCTCTGGCTCATATCCTGGACTAAGCCATAGTTTGTTTAGCTATAATTTATTGTAAAATACAATTTACTGGGTTCATACAATATGACAAGAAAAATTATGACAGTGTGATTTGTGACAAATACATATAATATTAGGCTGCCAAAATCTCTTAACATAACCTTTCCTAGCCTGGTGCAACTGGTTGTATTTGACAGCAAACTCATAATGTCCAGCCAGCAAAAACCATACAGGGTATGAATTATAGATACAACAATCCAATATATTTGGAAGGCACCAAGTAATGAAAGCATATGTCAGACTACAGCTACTTGAGAGTACTTCAAGGCCACCACCATTTTCACTCTCCAATTCTTCAAAAACGGATCCTGCCAAACAAAAAATATAGAGAATAATATTATGGCAAGAGAAAGATGAGATGTAGAGACAAGAGTTCATGCCAATAGGCTAATAGATTGCCCAGAAATTTTGCAGAGTTTCATTGCTTCAAGTGAAAAAAACTAGATCTGCTACAATTTCACATACTTTACAAGAGAAGTAGTAATAAATCCATTCAGCTCCCAGACTCTGCCAGTCTCGTGTGAAGAAGCAGATCTGGAGCTGATTCCAAAATGTCAAAAAGACCCATGTAGAAGGATCTTGAGAATACATCTCTTTGTCCCCAACAAGATTTACTTCTGAGTATACATTCTTAAAATTTCAGTCTATATTTGTTTTAACCTTCTATCTGCTACATATTAATAAAGCTTCAGTTGTGTTTTTCCAAAATATTACAAGGCCTTTGGTAAACAGAGACACTGACATTTAACTTTTACTGTGAAAGGATAATACAGGGCAATTTTATGAACAGAGAAACATTGAGACTGACACTTTGACTAATCTTTGGTTAGTTTGTTTTGTTTTAACCTTACATAAGCAAAGATTGCACATGTGCAATCTTTTATCACTAACATATCCTTCCCATAAAGAAAATACATATCCTGAATATAGAGTAATTCCTTGTCTCACCCCTAAACAGAAATGAAGGATTCACTCCCACAACCAAGCAAGCCCCAAATCCTTATTCTTTTTCCATCCTGAAAGCAGTGGAGCCACGAGCCTCCTGTCACTCAGCCTTCTGCCCGGCTGATCATTGTGAAAAGAGTCACCCTGATGACCGAGGCGCACATGAATATTGATTGCAAATAAATGCGGACAGAGCGGCACCTGGAGGCCCTAAACACAGCTCAAGAGCTTAGATAAAACCAAGGGAAAGGAACCCAATTTGTGAGTGCACCACACAAACACGGCACTCCAAGAGTACCTTGGACTCCTTTGAGAGTACAGCCTTTCTAAGAGGCCATACATGACCTCTCCAAAAGCTCATTTACTCCTGAGCTGACTATACTGGCATTATGAATCATGTCCAGATGGTACTGTGCTAAGAAATCTTCAATTCAGTTGAATGCATTGGGATTTGCATTTTATATGTGCAAATAAAGCACTTTTGTCATTCAGCTAAATATGTGAACTTTGCTACTAAAATTGCTATTCGACTTCATACCAGGAATTAACTAAAATGATTTTTGTATATTTGTATATTTAATTTATATGCATGTTAGTAATTCTACATTTAACATAAAAGCACGCCTCTGTGAAACAATTCAATTTCTAGAAAAGTTCCAGATGCAATGACTATAAAATCATTTTGGTATTTTTTCAATAGCTTTCTTGTTGAGACCTAAAGTGGTACTTCTGTCATGAAAGTAACCATTTATGGTGACAGTGACCATCACTATCAATGGTTATTCCCAACCAAGTTAGAAATTCTATGAAAGGATATTTTCTGGTTTAGGAAGATGCTGTTACCTGGAGAGAGTTGCACTTCCAAGAAAGGATCAGGTCAGCCATCTTGCAAAATAGGACACATAGAAGCTCCTCATTTTAGGAAAGGGTGTTTTTTTTACAACTTCATGCTTTACATAGATGCTCCTTGATTTAGTTTAACCAGTTGAAGCTCACATTCTTTCAGTTCCACATTCCTTCAGTTTCACTTCTTCATGACAAGGGCAACTAAGACCACAGTTTTCTAACTTCTGGTAATCTCTCCAATTAGACTACTGCAATGAATTGTACAAGAGATTGTCCTCGAAGATTTCATAAACTACAGCTAACATAATACAGAATACAAGACTGGAGTGACATTAGAAGAATGTAACAGTTTATTTTCAGCCTTAAATTAAGATGGCAGTGCAGATAGTCAAAGTCATTATGACTTAGAAGGAAGTCTATTCTTCTATGAACCAGATCCTGCTTAGATCTTAAGGTTATCTCTTAGCATTATGGGGGGGGCAGTTTTAGGCTCCTGAACAACAGTATTTAAAGCTCTGGGGTAATGCTTGTAGAATCTTTTTTTCAGAAAATACCACCTGGCTTTTCTGCTATGATGCTTGAGTTATTAGGTCAAAATGTTTTTATTTTTTTTGAGAACTTAGAAGGGAGTTTCTAGATTTCATTCTACTTTTATTTTTTTAATGTTTCTATTTCTGTAGTTTTATTTAGGTATTTCTGTAAACCCGCCAGAATTTTATTGGGGAAAATGACATATAATTCCCTAAATTAATGCATTCCAAGTATTAACACTCTAGGGGTGTTGTTGTTGTTGTTCAGTCGCTACAACATGTCCAACTCCTTGCAACCCCATGGACCACAGCATATCAGGCCTCCCTATCCTCCACTGTCTCCCAGAGTTTGGTCAAATGTATGTTGTTGTCAATGATTCTATCTCACTATCTCATCCTCTGCCGACCCTTCTTCTTTTGCCTTCAATCTTTCCCAGCATCAGGTCTTTTCCAATGAATTCTCTCTTTGCATTATGTGACCAAAGTATTTGAACTTCAGCTTCAGCATCTGTCCTTCCAATGAACAGTCAGGGTTGATTTCCTGTAGGATTTTTTTACTCAGATTTAAAATATATTCTTCAGAAGAGTTTATAGTACTGTCAAGTAAAAATGTTTAGGGTTTTAGCTTTTTTTCCATTGAATTTCCATATGTATAATGCAAATATAAAATCTGTATTGGCTGTAGCTAAAATAAATAAAAATGAGTAGAATGACTGAGTCCCATGCAGAACAGTTTTGGCAAGTTTGAATTCCTATATCTAGATTCTGTGCAATCTATGCATTTGATTCATAGTGCAGTAAATTCTAGTCATGTTTTAAAATGCTATGGAACAAAAAAAATTCTGTCAAAAATGCACACAAGAGTTTATGAGTTAAGAAACAGTTCCAAAGTATGTACAGCCAATTTTTTCTTTGCCAACAGAATCTACTCTGAATAAAAACAAAATCAAATACACATTGGACAGATCAATTTGTCACACAATCTCATCACAGTTATAAAACATAAAATATGTAAATAAAGCTACAGTTTCCCTCCCAAGAAGCAAGCTGTTTTAAAAGGATATTAAGCATGTATGCTCTTTAGAATATTTATATTCAAAACTTTATTGCAGAGTCTCTAGGAGAGCTTTAGGTGGATTTTGGATTAGATCCAGATTAGCCATCTTGTAAAATAGGACACATAGAAGCTCCTCATTTTAGGAAAGAAAGGATTTTTTTTTTACAACTTCATGATTTGCCTTTCATACTGCTGTAAAGTCCACCAGTTCTATACAACAGCTTTTGGTGAGACACAGGATTGCAAAGGAAATAATTGTTTTCATCTCCTTGCTCCTTTTCCCAATGGGAACAACTTTCTACTTAAGTGCTGTTCTAGAGCTACCTGTTGACTTTTGAAAATTTATTCCTCATTGATGCAGAGACTGGAAATATAAGTTTCCAATTCCCCAGTTAAGCAAGGAAGTATGAAGCAGTCTCCTACTTACTTTTCCTTGAATGTGGCAGAAAGCTAGGCGCCTAATTAACCTTCCTGATCATGCAAGAAATTTTATATGAATTCAAACAAGTATGAATAAAAGACATAGCAAAACTTCTGCTCTACACTAAGAACTGGTAGCACATTGCAGGACATTGCTGATAGGACAAATGACTTGAAACACTACTGGTATTTTATTGTTTTTATGTATGCATTATTTTGTTCTCTATCCCGGTGCCACATTCCAATTTTGGGTACCAAAATGTAATGAGATTGGAGTTGCATGAGAATGGTATCTAGAATACATTTCAACTTTTTTAAAGCAATACTTCTTTTGTAAGCATTCATACATGTACACAAATGAAACTATCAAAAAATATAGAGTCATGAGTTATAGTTACTATTTTTATGTTTCACGTATCAATAATCATGAAACTCTTTATGTAAACTTTAATTTTTGCCTCATTTAGATTGTATTCAGTACATATGAATATAAATGTTGTCTCATCTATGGACTTTGTGTAACATGAAGCATCTTGCTGATAAGTTGACCTTCGAATTATTGTTACAGGACTGCTATTTTTATCATATCTTTTATTAGAAAATTCAGCCAGCTGAACATATTTATTTTGATGCGTTCACCTGGGCATGAGGACAAAGTAGAAAGGAGCCCGTCCTTATTTCCACCCATTTCTGAACGCTTTACTTACTGTACTTTGTTCTATCATTACAAACTTTAGCAGTTTTATTTCTCTTTTGCAAGCTAAAAACCATTACAATCATGGAAAAATCACGAAACTAAAAAAAGGTAAGACTTTTATCAGGCCTCTGAAAGCTCATTTTGTTAGTCTGTTAGGGTTACTTCTGATTATCTTGTTTGCTGGCAGAACTCCTGCAGTGAGAAACTCAACAGACACTTTTCTGACCATGGAAATGCTATACTGGGAATTAACTGAATTTCAGCAGTTGAATTTCATTTTACCACAGCAATTTCTATTTCTGAATCCTGTTTGCAGGTAGTAGATTCTCCTGTATTGCTGTTGTTTCATCTTCTGCTCATTTCAGAGGCATGCTTCTTTTACCTCCACTGACAGTTCAATGCTCTCTCCTAATTGTATTCCCAGGACTGCAGAGGAGAAATTGCACGAGAGTTTTCTATATACTGAGGAACAATTTTAGCAGAAGAGATGCGACTGGTCAGAGGCTGCCCCTACCACAAAGGTTACTCTCCTGCAGTCTGGAAATCAGAATCCGGGAAAAACTGGCAGTGCCCCATTAGCATAGATTATTCCAGGCCGTGATAGCTTAGACGGGTCTGTTTTCTCTTTTCTCCAGAAACAAAGATTTAATTATCTACCCCTGGAGACACCCTCCTCCCTACGATGAGGGGACTTAGTCGGGGAACTATCCCTATCAAGTTTAGCAACGTAACGCGGTGGCAGTTACGGTTGCAATTCGGTAAGCGCTGCCTTGAGGTTAAGGCTCGTTTCACGCAGCGAGCTTTCTTTCAGAGCGAAAATGCGCAGAGGCGAACAGCAAGCTTGAAGTAAATACTTAACTAAGGCGGCTTAGTTGTTTTTCGGAACGGACAACCCGTAAACTCCTTGCCGAACCCCAGGCATCTGGGAATGTCATTTCGAAATCAAGTGTGTACGAATCCTAACGTTAAAAAGAGGAAGGTGTCGGAGCAGCCAGCGCTTGGTCCCCTTTCGGTGGGGTTCGTCGTTGGCGCTGCCGGGTTGTACCGCCGCATAAACGGCTCCTAAGGGCAGCGGAGCCGCGCGGGATCGAGGCGAGGCCTGGCCCAGGGCGAGGCCCAGCCCTGCCCCCGCCCGGCCCAAGCACCGCAGCCGCACCCGGCCGCCGAGGCGCGTGACCCGCCGCGGTTAACCGCCGCCCTAACCCCTGGCCATGCTCAACAACCAGGTCCCTCCACCGCGCACCCCGAAGGGCCGGCGGCGCCCTCCTCAACCAACCCAAAAGCCCCGAGGCAACTCCGGGGCGGCAGGTTCCTCGCTAGGCCGCGCAGCTCCCTCTCCGCGGGAGAGTGAGGCGGTTCGCCGCGCCGCGCCGCGCTCGTCTTGGGGCGCCTCGGCACCTCCGCTGCGGACAGTTTTGATGAGTGGGTTTTTGTCCGGATGGTTTGTAATGGTGCCTGTTTCGGGGGGTCCCGGGGGGTCCGGGAAGCTTTAATTTGCTCACAAAGGCTCATTTGCAGGTCAATGCCGCGGCACACTCGGCCCACCCCTCCGCCCCTCGCGCCTTTTGTTCCCCTTCGCCTGCTCCTCGCGCCAGATGGCCGCGGAAAATGCTAATTTCTCCCTCCGCCGCTCCGCATTTAATTGCGGCCTTTGCAGATGGGGGCTGCGGAGTGTGTGCGCTTCATTCAAATGAGGTTGCTTTTGGGTTTCCAGGCACGTCTGTTAAAGGCCGATCCGAGTCGGGCAGGGATTAGGCGGACGGGGAAGTGATTAGATTAAAAACCGCCCACGGACCCTGCCGCTCCTCTCTCGGGCCCCGCCGCCCTCCACCCCAAAAGATACCCGTGCTGCGGACC
>JANHZU010003029.1:17241-30457 GCA_032468055.1 Acrochordus granulatus
TTGTTTCCTATGGGAAACCTCGTTCCGCTGGACGAGCATTTCGCGCTAAGAGTGTTCTTCCGGAACGGATTAATCTCATCTTATAAGGCACCACTGTATGTTGTCTGAAACTCCTATTTCAATATAAGTATCTCATTAATCTAGCTTATGAAATATAACATGTTCTTTCAACCCTTGGTCAAATTCTGATCTGTGTTTACTTTTGTAGTATTTAACTTGCAAAACCATATATATTTGGCAATTAGCAGAGCACAATTCTCCAGCTATTTTTACCATGAATTCTAGATCTGTTTCCAAAATAAAATTGTTGCAAACGATTACCAGTATCGTGTTGCAAACAATGACCAGTATCAAGAACTGAAAAAGAAGACAAGAAAGCAGGTAGTCTTCAACTTACGATATAATAGGATTGGAAAATTCATAGTTAAGCTTTAAGTTAGGCATCATGTGACTATGCCCAATTTTACAACTTTTTTGCTGTGGTCATTAAATAAATCACCCCAGCTGTTAAGCGAGACATCATGTGACTGCAGCTTGTGACTTCCTGCTGGCTTCCCTATTTCAGGCCAATTTTCCTTCTTTGCTTTTGCTTTATACTTAGTTATTTTAATTCAAAAGGTGAATTAAGCACATCCAAGGTTGAAGATAACTTGTATTAGTTCTAGCAAAAAATTAGAAGGGAGCTGTACTGCTTTCATTTGATTGTTTAGTATCTAATTTGATGCCACAATCTTAGTAGGCATCAGAGGCCAAAAATGGATCTTGTAGCCTTATTTAGCATGGGTCACAGGATGTCCATCCTGATTTACAACATGAATCAGAGAGGAGCTAAAAACATACTGTATCTAGAAGTTTGTGTTCTATTCCTAGTTGCATAGTAGACAGGAACAGGAAATTGTTGAATACCAATTTCAGTTCATGATCCATCTGATTTAATATTTTCCATACTGATTTGCCTGAAGCTCTTTAATAGCACTTTTTGCTTTTTCTGCTGGAAGTTTCTATGACTAGAAGTCAAAAACCTTTTGCAGGCAATAAATATGCTCCAGACTGCAATCTAATTGGATACTTTTTACCAAGTATCTTTAGTACTTCAGTCATAAGAAGAATATTAATAATATTTTCAGAGTAACTATTTTTTTAAAAAATGTAGCCTTTCTGAAGAATTCATAAATATGGATAATCAATGAATTAGCAAGAGTAATAGAACAAATGAACTCTGAATAATTAGGTTATCTGGCAAAGAGGATATATCCAGATGTAAAAATGATCACTTACACAAATCATAAGAATGGACAAAATTAAGTCATTGGTTGCCAATTAAGCTAATTCTGACTCCTTCACTAAACCTAGGGTGCAGACCTCTCAAAGCCATTCCAAAGTGTTGCCAAATTGTAGTGTAAAGGAAAAATTATTGGATAGCTAGTTTCCATATAATTTTAAGTTTAAATTAAATTTAGGATTTTTCTCTGCTGCCCTAACTTTTTGATGTAATGCCAAGACAAGGAATGGTTCCTTCAGCCAATAAATATATATATATCTTTGTTCTGGAATATCATCTTCATCAATTCTAACTAATATCCATATACATTTACTTACTTATTTAAGAAATGTGTTCCTTGCTTTTTTTTCTTTTTCTCCAAAGAATTTTGAATGGCTTGCATTTTATATTTTACCTATATTACTAGTGTCATATTACACTGACACATCTTTTCTATTCAGTGATCATAGTGAAGCATAAGATTGAAAGCATTAAAACATAAATAACAGTAAGTATCCTAAGATCAAATATTTGCAGGAACCAAATAGTTTTATTATTTATTTATTTATTTGCCACCTATGTCGCTCCTAAGTTTTGACATGTCTAAAGTAAGAAAGGGATGCTTAAGAGTATTCTGTAAAATCACCACTTTAAAAAGCCTGTCTTAGTTATCTATTCATCTAATATAATCTAAGCTGAGACCGTAAGTCACAGCAATGCCCTCTGCACGTCACAGATAGTCACATATAAAAGCAAAAACAGGGTCCCTCCAAATTCAGCAGGGCCAGTTTAGTACGTTTTTGTATAATACATAAGTCACAATACAATCTAACATGATCAGACTGAAAGCTGCCTCTCATCTGAACAGATTTTTTTAAACTGATGTCAGCAGAAGTTTCTCACCGATTTGTGGATTATCATTCAGATAATATGTGTGCTTGTTTTTTACTACTATCTATCTGAAGGAGGGAGGGAGGGAGGAAGGAAGGAAGGATTTTATGGAATGGCAATGTGAGTCAGGTCTCAGCAAAGATGGCTGAATAGCTAATTCTGCATTGTGTTGAGAAGTCGAAGCAAATGGCAGTTATCTTATTAGACGCTGGCCATCCCAGCTGCAATAACCTGATTAGTTCCGTATATATTGGCAGGAAAGCTCCACTATATCTATTTTCTTCCCCATAATCAATTCTGTTTCCAAAGAGGCCCCAGATGGACTTTTTACTAGGCTTTTGATTAAGAGGGATACAGCATACAGCAGCCTTTCTTCATCTCCCCATTCTTTCCGCCCCTCCAAAAGAAAAAAGGCACAATACATTTGTTTTATAAATTCACTCCCTTAAAAAAATCTTAAAAAGTATATTTTGTGGGAGTAGTTTAATTATTCATTATACCTTTATGGTTATTGTTAACTCTGAATAATTTGATAGGACAGAATATTCACAGTTATGGTTACTGGAGGTTATTAAACAATATTGACTGTATTTTAAATGCATTATCCTGTTGTATAAAATAGATTATTTTTTTTATTGAAGTAATGCAAAACACTCCTTGTTTCACCCCCCTCTTAATATATGCAGCATATTTTTACACTTGGTCTGTATCTTATGACGAATATATCTCACAACCAGATTATAGTGAGTTATCCATGCTAAGACTTTCTTCATGTAAAGAATGATTCTCATAACAAATTAATTAAAATTCCTGAAAGCTAGGATTGTAGAACCAATATAATTTATCAGTTGGTTCTTTCTGCACCAATTAAAAATACTGTTTTTAAGCTAGAGTTAAATCATTCATTTTATAAAGTAGCTATATTCATTAAAATGTGTTCTTGAAATATTTCTTAAAATTATAAAGGATTATACTAGGGTTTATTGTATTAATAAAATAACTGATTAGAATAAATACACTTGATAAAGCTGGAACAAATTAATGGTGTTGAATTGTTTAATTAACACTTAGGGATAAATTATTGATAAATATGTGTCTCTGTCTGAGCCATGTAAGTAAAAATCCATTTGCATTTAAGCACTCGGAAAGGAAATTGACAGCACCTTAATTAAAAAAAATGAAGCTTTTCCCCTAATGAGCTTTCCTTCAGTTTCTCTGACATGTGCTTAATGCTTTGGGAAAATATTGTAGGAATATCATTAAGGGTGCTCTTTCTGTTCCAATGAGTGAAAGGTTCAATATTCTAAATTTGCTTTCTGGCTGAAGCACATGTGGAAAATCTTTTAAAAAGAACATTACCATCTCTGTCCTTGGAAGATGGAGCACAGGTTAAAAAGAATCCTTAACTTTCATTAATCATAACCATTACTTCATTAACATGCAAATCCTAAACAAAAGCTAGAACCAGGCACAATTTTAAGATATTTTAGAATTCTCTTGTCAACAAAATGCAAGAATTTAAAAATCCAGTAACTCTGTAGCACATGTATACACTACACACACGTGCACATAGATATCTCAGTCCTGCTGACAAATGGCACTTTAAAGTCCCTTGACAAATGAAGAAGTCACCATTAAATATTTCAAGATCTCCCGCTACTGAGCTTCCCTCTAATGCATGTGCTATTGGGGGACATCTGTCTTCTGCACCTAATAAAGTAGTCTAGGTAAAATGAACTTCATAGGATTGCTTTGACACTGAAGGCACATATGGCTCATAATTAGCTGGATATCTCTTATAGTTAAATGATTTCTTTCGTTCTCCTTCTCTCTCCCATTCGCATCAATAATAGAAGCAAACAAAGTTCCAATTGTTCCCTGTTGTGGGACATTATGTGCCTGAATAAATGGATGTTGGCTGTGTCTACATTGATTTGCCATATGGCTACAAAGGCTAGAAGAATAGGGGCAGTGTGCTTTGTGAAGGGAATAAGTAAGAGGCAGTGCCATACAGGGTATAGCCAAAGTTAGAAAGTGGAACACAACAACACACCTTCCAGGGGTGGAAAAATTAGCTTCCATCTCTCCTCTCCTAAAATGGATCAAATTATAAAATGCTTCCTTTTTTATAAGTGGATATTCAGTCTCGTTTTGAAATGCTCAGAAGTTCCAAAAGTGCATGTACATTTATGGTACAGCCTGTAAGAGACTGTCAAGTCCAGATGGCAAGATTTAAGGTGAAATGGGACTCAGAAATAGTAAATGGCTCTTCCTTGGATATTCAGCAAATTAAAAAATCAACGAGTTTTCAAATCTTGTGGAGGTTTGCCCCGTGTAACTCTTTAGCACAAAACAGCTGGGCCATTTTTAAGATTGATAAAAAGGGGACTTTCCAAAAGCTCAATATGTGTACAGCTTATTTATAGAGGATTAGTCAAATGCTCACTGCACAGTAGCTTCAGATTAAATGCCTTAGTCTAGCTTTCTAGCAAGAATACTTTATACATTGAGAATAAAAATACTTATCCACAACTCGAAGTAACATTTTACAGATTGTGCATTAGTATAAAAGGAATGTATTACATATATCTACCCACATGTTATATCATTCAAATTCTGAATTGCTAAGTAATTGACATAAATTTTTGAACATGCTTTTGGCAAAGCTCCTCACCAAAATTTAATGAATAACCTCAATAGTCATGGATTAAGAGGACAGGTCTTTTTACAGATTATTAATTGGCAACAATCAGACTAAACAGGTCATTTTCTCAATAAAGGAAAATGTTTATGTAGAAATGAGGCCTTCTTAGGGTACATAATAGAACTAAAGCTGCTTTCAAATGATCTAATATTTGAGATTAACATTATTTATTATTTATTTAAAACATTTGTATGGCCGCCCATCTTTCAGCCATCTCTGGGCAGCTCCCGGTATTTGCGAATAACATCCAATTATCATGTTCCATTTCATTTGCATGTTATATAACTCAGCCCTTATAAACACATATATGAAATTAAGATTTCATGTCCCACTTATTTAAGCTGAACAATCATTTACTGTATATTGAACTTCACTTACTGTTTTGTTGCTTATATGCATTACTTGGAGTGATTTGAGTGTTCATCAGTATGCTAGGATTTTCATCAGAATGGTTTATACAATTGCACACAATATAAAATAAACATGTAGATTATTTCATCTTATTAGAATTCAGAGCTATCCAGTAAAAAGTATAGGACTTCATGCACACATAATAAAATTTGCTGTCAGAAAATCTTATGATCTCTCTCTTATGGCTTCAGAAGGAAAGCTTAGCATCTCACAGTAATGGAATGGCAGAATTAATCCACATCTACAATATTAATCATTGTGGCTATATGTGAGATCTCACATCAGAAGCAGTTGACCATATCTAAGACCAATTGCTGCTAATGAGCAGATATGTTGCTTTCACCCTCTGTATATAAGTTTTCAAATGGTATCTCACTGGGACATAGGATGCTGGAATATAATTTTAGATCTGATATAGCATCAAAAATAACAATTTCATGAACAACATCACAAGCCATGTTAATTATATGAGTGGGTATCAATAGATTTATGTCTGAACTAGGCACATCATCTGGCCAACCTTGCGTAGCCTCAGAAACAGGATCAAATTTGATTAGCATTTGGCTGGGAGACCACCAGGAAATACCAAGGCTGATTCTGAATTGGGAAATAAATAAAAGAAAAACAGAAAAAAGCACTGACAAATCACTTCAGGCTTGTTCTAAGAAAAATGCATGGATCTACCAATGTAGTCACAAGTAATCAAGCTCAACTTGAGAAGGTCTTTACTTATGAAAACAACTTGTCTTCTACTTCTTTTTGATCTTTTGAGCCAATGTACCGGATATTATTAGGAAATATCAAGTATCATCATTCTGGACATGGACATAATTTGGTAACCTTATATTTGTTTTTGCTACTTTCAGGATTTTGTTTCCTTGTACTTTTTCAAAAAAAGAAATGAATCTACTCTCCAGTGATATGCACATAATTTCCTTTAAAAAAGCAATCTATTAAAAATAATAGTAAATATGGTTAATTTCTGTGGTATCCATATCAACACTCTCATCTTTCATCCATACTTGAACTGTTAACTTTTGTTCCTGATGCTGAATTGATCCTACCACCATCTTCGATATGTTCAGGCATACACACACAGCCAAACACACACACACACACACACTCAATATCTAAAAAGATGATAACATATTATGTGGGACATATATCATACCTTTACCTTAGCAAACAAAGGATTGACTAGATTGAGATGGTGACTAGAACAGATACATCTTGTGCTTGTCAAAAACATCAATATTATACAGTATGTGCATTTGTAAACTGGTATGTGTGTATACATATACACATATATATGAGATGTTTTGTATTGATACATTTTCATTCAGGATTTATTCTTTTCTATTAGTTGTTTAAGATTTGGGGGAATTGATTATTATCTTTAGTAGTTTGTTATTTCCTTTTTTGTATCTTGCCATAAAGTTTTTTTGTAATCTTGCCATAAAATAATAAAATCAGAAGAATATAAATAAACTGCTTTTCTTCAACCATTTCATTCAGTTTCATTTAAAAAAAATACCTTGGATTTTTTTCCATAGAAGGCTGTCCTTCACATACCTAACCTTGGTTAATCTTGAAAAACATAAGCAAAGTCAAATCTGGATGGTGTTTGGGTAGAAAATTACTCAAAATCCTAGGGTCTGTGAACAAGTCTGGGAAGCAACAAAAACATCCCAGAAAAAAACTACAGCAAACCACCTCCATAACATTTTTGTGATACTATCCAAGGGGTTACCAAGAGCAGAGTTCAAAGAACGTTTTACTTCCCTCCCAAGAAGCAGCATTATGATGAAACTCTTTATCAAGCATCTTGTAACCCGGACAGCCAAGCAGCTAGGAGTGTCCACAAGGTGTGGTCAGAAAAGTCAATGATGGTGGCTGTGACAATGCAATCAAAGTACCACTCTTTTTATGTGTATTGCAGTGTGCAGAAAAAACAGGTGAGGGTTCAGTTGCACTGTCAGGGCTGCCACCTCTGCAGCAAAGTGTTGAATAATATGGAATTGAAAAGAACATCACTTGGCAAGAATAATTTCCAGTTTCCAAACCATCACCAGACTCAAAAGGCAGACCAAAGCTTCATTTCCTGAGACAGAAAGAATGCTACCTTTTCCACAGGGAAAGAAACTTCCCAAACCCAAGAAGAGATTTGGCATAATCGAAGAAATATGGGGAAAGATAGAGGAAGATAAATTAAAACCGGCCCCCATCCAGCACTCAGGTACACCAGTTCCACTCCAGTTTGGATCGATAGCTGCATCTGAGTACAATGAAATCTAATCTCTCGACCTCCGAGCGCTGGACAGCATCCGAGATTCAAGGCCTGCTGCTCTGCTGCTTGCTGGGCGCTTTGTCTCCAGATAAACAGGATGCTTTGAAAGCAGCTCAACCCCTAAATCGCTTAACAACCGCCTGGGAGCGCCTTCTCGCACCTTGGGGAGGCTGCGCGGCAGTAGCCGCGATTCGAAGACCGGGCTTGTCGGTCGGTCGGTCGGTCGCTTTAGAAACCCCCCATTATTAGCCCGGGGGCGGAGGCTGGGCCGAGACAATGCGAGTCCCAAAGACACCTGCTCGCATCAAGGCGAGAGAAAAGCCCGTAAACCCCGGAGGGTCCAGCTGCCTCCCTCTGTGCATTGTTGGCCCTTAATAAGAAAGTGCGGGGGGAGAGGGAGCCCCGCCCCTTCCCCCGCCTTCCCCTTGAGCGGAGAAAGTCGTCCGCGACGTTGGTCGAGGCGGCCGCCCCGTCCGGCGACCGTCGAGTCTCTCGGGCTGCGAGGGGCGTTTACAAGCGGGACCCTTAGGACGATCGGCGATGGAGAGCGCGACAGAAAAGGGCTTATATTAAGCAAAGCTAAACGATGGGGCCCTTTCTAAAGGCTTCCCCCGCTTCGAAGAGGCCATGCAGAGCCACAGATTTAAGGGGCGGAAATCCTGGAGCAGGCGGTTTTTATTTACACCCCAAACCGGGGGCGACCTGTATTCAGCGGCTGACAAAGCCCGGATTCCCCGAGTCCGCCGTCGGCAGAGGTGGCGGGCGCTCGCTTGCAAAGCTCTTTGCGCCACAGGAACGCGGGAGGAGGGAGAGCGATTCCTCCGCCCTTCCCCGGAACTGTGGGCCCTTGGCGATCGCCTTCGGAGCTCGGAGAGCCCCCAAGGCGCGGTTCCCCAAGGCGCCGTGAGCCCCACCTCTCGGGGTCTGCGCTGCTCGGTGGATCCGGAGAAAAGCCCCGGCTCTCCCGGCCGCCTCCCTTTCCAAAGCCGGCAGGGGAAGTGGGGAAGGCAGGCGAGCGGCGAGGCTCCCGGCTCAGCCCGCCCCAACTTCGCGTGCGAGCGAGTATTTCGTCCCCCGCGGATGCGCTGGCATCCGCCTCCACTCCAGCCGCGTTTCCTAGGGGAGGCGGGAAGCCCAGCCGTCTGCGGCTCTCCGCGCTCTTAATCGGGGGCAGGTTCCATTACACCAATTCTGAGTGATTGGGAACTTCACCCCCACACACACGCACCCTCCCGTGTGAGGTTCAAAAAAGTTGGAATTGTTTTAACTCCGCTTAACCGCCGGGAACGGACAAAGAACCGAGCGCGCCAAGCTGAAGCGCGCAGCAGCGCTTCCAAGGGGCGGGACCCAAAAGGTCACTCGGCTGCCGCTTATGAATATTTCAGCGCGACGTAAGAGGAGAGTTTGGGGAGCGCGGAAGTTACCGTAAAATGCAGTGGATATCCGCCCAATGGAAACCGGGGTGGTTTCACTTGACTAGGATTTTTGTAGCGCCCCGCGCGTGATTTGGGGAGTCAGACATCTGCAAACATCGTTATATCTGCTGATCGTTTTGCTGGCTGATCCTCATATTCCGCTGAACTGAACTAATTTTCTTTAAAAGGCTAACAAAAACCCTCCCTCCGCAGTCGTTAATGACATACGCGTGTTTAACCCTAAGTGCCTCGTTACATTCAGTGAAATTTACTCTGAGGAAAATACAGAAAATGCGATCACGAAGTGACTCCTGTGGGACGCTATGGGAGCTCTCGAAAGACCACTAATTCGAACCAACGGTGTGCCTTGCTATCTTAATCCTTCGCTATATTGGGCAGGACTTTTATACGCTTTGTGATAAACCGATATTAATTAGGTGTGGTAGTACTGGAGTAGAAAATCCAACGCCCCGTGATTTTAGCTCTCAGCTTTATTATAATCTGAAACACTGCAGCCTTATCATACGGAGTAGAAGAGTTTATAACTTTAATCTGTTTGCCTTTCAAGAGTCACTTCTGCTGGAGTTTTATGTTAGTACAACTGCATGTGGCTACCTCGCTGTGGGCTATTTAATAAGGCTCAGTAATTGCTTAATAATGTATGCTATATAATAATACTTAGTACTTAATAAAAGTGATAACAGTGCTGTTTAAATTTTTACTGCATCAGAGTCCTACTAAAGGTATTACTTGGAAGGGGAGAAAGAAAAACAGGATTCCGATCGCAGATACTTCTGAATACGTTGGGTTGATTTCAGCGTGTTTTTCTCTCTCCCCTTCCAAATAATACCTTTAGTAGGACTCTGATGCAATTAAAATTTAAACAGCACTGTTATCACTTTTATTTTTTTTACCCATTCCTAAATGGGTATTTTGTACTCTGAACTCTGATCCGTAACAATTTAGGAGCAATTCGGAGAAATCTGGTTTGGGCTACCAGACAAATCCGAGAGGTGTACTTTGCTGCCACTTAGTGATGGTCCAGAGTTTTGCAACTCTGATCTGGTAGCCTTAAGTTTGACAAGCAGAGCCCACCACTTCAGAGATTTTCAGAAGCAGTCCAAATCCATACATTTTCTTTATGTCTGATTGGCTTCGATCTGGTTAGCTTCTATCATTTTCAGGAAAAAACGTTTATGTATAATTCAGTTTATGAGAAATTATCAAGATTTAAAATGTATTTGACTTTGGTGGCATTGTATTCTTAAGAGAATAGCATTTTTTTTGAACAGCAAGTGCCATTAATTGGAAGCATCAGGGGGTTTTTATTGCACATATGTGGGAATAAAATTCTTCAGATTTTTATTTGGAAGTGTCACTCCACAATAAGGTACTCTTATTTTATTGATATCTCTTTCAGAAAGTATTTTAAAATCATTGCCTTAAATCTGCGGACATTGTGGAATTGAAAGATTTACAGTAGATGCCAAGATTTTGATGATCAAAATGACATAAATGTGGTCATTATACAGTGTTACCTTTTGTAACTATCTAAAATATTGTGACAAGACTGCATGGCTCTCTGCTATTGTGTTAAAAATAAGGACTGTCTGAACACATCAATGCAATAGAATAACTACCATAGATTAATCACCTAGTACCAGATCACTTTAGGGACAGCAGCTAATTAACCTTGACTGATCTTGCAAAAAAAATGTAGTAAGCAGGATTTGAGCTTAGTACAGTATTTGGATGGAAAACCACTAGGATGTCCCAGGACTGTGGACTAAATTAGAAATCTTGGTAGAAGTCAATAACAAATCACTTCTCAACTGATGTCACTAAAACAATATATATGTGTTTGCAGTTACCCAAGAATCAAAGGAGATTGCATCACAAATTCTGTATACAATGCAGGCTGATGAAATTGGAGTCAACAAAGTGTTACGAGCAAAATAATGTAATATTATCTTCCTTGTGTGTGTATAATATAACAAGACTCATCCTTAAAATCCTGTGCTCTGCTTTTCATCTGATAAATTGGGCTCTAGAATCCATGAACACTTATAATCTAAGATAACAGTTTTGTATTTAATATTCTAAGACTTGATTCATTTGGCACATGTAACTTGCTATTTTCCTGGTATTTTTCTCATGGATTAGCACTATAGCTGTTTTTATACATGAAGTATACAGTAATTGTGTTCACATAGTATGGCCAACCAATTCTGTTACTACTCTAGAAAATAATTGATTTGGTGAAGCAGCAGACAATCAGACAAGCTTAAAGTTACCTCAGACTATCTGGGTTTGTGTATTAGCAGCCTGCTTTGCTCTGACTTTTTTTAAAGTTATTTTAAAAAACATATGTAATAGATGTGGGCCATAGTCAACATGGACTTACTTCCTCCCATCTTGTTTCTGTCCCTTCACCTACCTGTCTGTCTACTTATGTAGGGCAGTGAAAATAAAATGTAAAAGAAATATAGCTCTTGCAGAGGCACACTAGGCTTTCTGCTCTAAGTCTGATAGCTGAAGAAAAGATTAGGTTGACCTCTCTTGAATGTGTGACAGGTGATCAGGGGAGGTTAGTTTAATTCAAACACACCTGATATGAGTGAAAATTAATTTTCTCCAGTCTCAATACTAACCTAGTTTCTGAGTTCACATGACATACTAACCCTCTCCGTAATCCAGTTACACTAGATATGGACTACTTCAGTCATAAAATAACAATCATTCACTGAAGCCAACAGCAAAATTTTCAAAGTTCATTGTGTCAAAACACAAAGTGAGTTTTTCTTCCCTAACCCCAAAGTCCTGAAGTTGAAAATAAAGAATATAATCATATGGCCAGTGCCCATTTTTGTAGCAGACATATATATGTTAAATGAAGAGCAATATGCAGCCAGTTGTAGCTCTTGGTCTGTGAAATTCTGATACTTTCAAGTGAAAACATATGTTTGTTACATGAATGTGATGCTGGATTCAGAATTAAAGGACTACAGTAGGTGTGTTTTGAGTGTGATAATTGGATTGAATTGGGCTAAGGCTACAATATGGTGCACACCCAAAATTATAATCAGTGTGTCATGTGAAACTGAACCATGGGTCAGAAAAACTGTAGCTAAGTTGATTCTTGATAAGCAAGAATGTCATGAAACAAATACATGAAGGGGAATCCAGAAAAAGCCTGTTATGGAGGGAATGGATTTTTCCATCAGTGAAACGTTTTCCACTGGCTGTACAGAAGAGCTACAGTTTCTGATTTCTCCTTTTCCTGCAATTCCTCTGCTTCTTATAAATCTAGTCTGAAGGATGGCAGATTCTTTTTCTACCAGTGAGAACATTTTGAATGGATGTTCCATCCAAAAATGTTCCACTCAAAAATGTTTCTCCCAGTGGAATAAGTTTGGTTCCTCTCATTTTGAGGTTCATTGATTGTGCTCAAATAAAATAACCTTTTGAAATATGATAGCTTGTTGTTCAAATGCAGACATTGTGATTGATAAAATCATAGTTTACACTTTAGTATGTTTAGAAAATCCTGTTAAGTATACTGTGGTTAAGCAGATGATGCCCTTTCACAATGTATGAACCTATTATTTAGTTGTATTAGAGAGCTGCAAGTGAAAAAAATCCTGTCACGTTCCATAAACAAATCAAGATATTTACATAAACTATTTTCTTCAGACTCATCCCCTATCTGTGTGTGTATTTGTGTTTAAAGACTTGTATCTAATGCCACTTAAATGGATTGCATTTGTACAGTGCAACTTCTTCTTTTCCTCCCACTTTATCACCTGAGTACTCCTAAAATTAGGCTTGGACCACTCCCTAATTTCTTTGATATTTGGAGGTATGTGTAGGGTAAAAGCATCTAGGCCACAAAAGTTTGGAAAACCACTAAATGGTAAATAAAAGAGTGAAATGTTGTGTTTCTTTGCTACCATCTGATGGCTGTCCAGATTTTTGCAGCCTACATCTGATGGTTCTAGGCACAGTCTGCAGAAGGACAGGAGAGTTTGTTTTGGCAGCAAGGACTATTTTCCCAGCAGACAGATTCTATTAAGTACCACACAAAGGCACAAACCACAAATATGCTCAGAAAAGTATCCTATCTTTCTTCCTCCTTTAAGGTACGCCTTTTGTATTTTTTGTTGAAAATCTGATTGATTATATTCTTTGCAGCCAAAGATGGAGAAGCTCCATACAGTCAGTCAAAACAAGACTTGGAGCTGACTGTG
>JANHZU010003029.1:39148-54617 GCA_032468055.1 Acrochordus granulatus
ACTTTAATCCAAGTAAAATAGGTTATCTGGATGTCTTGCAACAGTTGTTCTGATATCCTTGGCTCTGTAGTTGGCTTAAAGGAAAGGCACAGGTAAACTTTCTCCAGTTTAAACATCACAGTATCCTATCCTTGACCAGTTTTGTATAGCATGATCTTTTTGCTAGCTTCAACTAATATCTCAGGAAATTAAGGGTTAAGAGTAAAGGTAGAGTCTCCTTCCACAGAAAACTGGCTTGTGGTAGCTTCACAACCACATTGCTTGGCAGCCATATGAAAGTTGTTTTGCCCTTCTGGGATGTTTTGTCAATGCCCGGTTTCCTTTCCAAGTACTAACCTGGTCTGACCTAGCTTAGCTTCTGAGACAAGGCTAGGTCAGGCAAGTATTTGGTGCAATTCAAAGATTTTCACAATTGCTATTATGATCAAAATACATGCAGCACTTTAATCATTTTTTGCTTTCAATGAATTACTTTGCTTGTTCAATCCATTCTGGGTTTTTTTGGTAATATATTTCAGGGAACTGAAAAAGCTAGAAGTCGTTTAGTAAAGCAGCTGAAAAAATGCTTGAAAGACAGCTGGTCTTTGCCAACCTGAAAAATGCAACATTACAGTCAATGATTTAAGTTCTTTAATGAAGATAACAGAGCAATCCCAACTCATATATTTGCTAGCATAAATCTACCACCAATAGGGTTGCTACCAGTGATATTAAATCCCAAATGGGACATTCAGGAAATGGGGCAAAGATTATTTTGGAGCCACTGAATCTGAAGTTCAAATTGGGTCCATCAATTTGTCAATGTGGAGCATGCAACAGAAAAATGCCCGAAAAGGTCACTTAGGTTTTATCCCACTCTTGATTTCTATATTCACAGTTAAAAATTAAAATTAAAAATTAATTTGAATTAAAAATTCAAAGAAGGTATGGTGGCATAGTGACTTAATGATGCTGGATTTGTCAACCACAAATGGCCAACGCTCTAGCAGTTCAAGCCATGTGACAGGGTGAGCTCCCATCACCTGCTACTAGCTCCTACCCACCCAGCAGCTTGAAAGCATGCAATATTGTGAGTAGATAAAATGGGTACCACTCTGAACATAGACTGGCTGCATTGTGAAGAGAGTGGGAGCTAGCATCGAACCTGCCCAGATGTGGGGCATGGCCAGAACAAGCGAAGGAGGGCCCTGGAAAAACAGTGGAAGATCCAAATGCCACTAGCCAGTTAATGTTAGTAATTAATTGTCATTGTTAGTAATTTCAGTGATTGTAAGCCACCAAGTCACTTTGAGAAATCAGCGGCATATGATGTGTAAATAAATAGTGTAAATAAATAAATGAGGCTGATAATGAGTATTCCAAGGCTTAGGAGAACAAATTCTCTTCTAGCATCTCCCTGTGACATGGAATGCTTTTTATGATTTTGATTGATATGCCAGTTACAAGCCTAGTTGTAGCCAGAGACAACCAGGATGAAATTATCTATGACTGTTAACCTGTTTAGAATACCCCTCTCGAAAAAGCCAGAAACTTAACACTGAGTGAAGCTGGACATTATAGTTGCATTGTGCCATGGATGACTGCAACTTGTTCCTTGAGCTAGTTCAAAATGCTGATGTTTACAAATCCTTTCACAGCTTGGGACCACAGTATCTGAAAGACCACTTCCTTCTATACATTTTTGCTTGAACCTTTACTTTGTTATAGAGACCTCGCATGGAGTGTCCTCATACTTAAGGAATGTCCCCCCACCACCCATCCCTGAGAGGTGCACTGGGTGCCTATATGCCAGTCATTGAAAACAAGAATTATTTTCATTTCTGCTACCTTGTACTTCAATTGTTTCCCCTCTAGTATTAGAGATATTCATATTCTAGAGTAGGTTTT
Organism: Acrochordus granulatus; assembly: GCA_032468055.1. Lineage (NCBI taxonomy): Eukaryota > Metazoa > Chordata > Lepidosauria > Squamata > Acrochordidae > Acrochordus > Acrochordus granulatus. Next base: position 41,036 of record JANHZU010003029.1, read on the forward strand.
GCTTATTTTAACCTATCAAAAATTTGATTTGTGCAGGCATTGCTGCTTTTGCTTTACTGTACATTGCTTAGAAGTATTAGCTACAAGATGACTAATAAATTTTAGAAATCTAATTTTATTTAACTGTGACATTTGGCTCCCAACAATAACTGGGCACAATCAAGCATATATACTACTGTTGTTAATTGGTCCTATTGGAACAATTAGTTAACAAACACTTATCAAGGTTTTCTTGGAATCAGTTTATGTTTGTTGTTCAATTGCTCAGCTGTGACTGACTCTCTACAACCCCATGGACCACAGCATGCCAGGGCTTCCTGTCCTGCACTGTCTCCCAAAGTACAGCCAAACTCACACCTATTGTGTCAATGATGCTATCTAACCATCACATCTTCATCTCCTAGGTTTTTTTTACTCTAAATTTCCTATCACTTATTTTTCTTGCTGCCCCTTGCTCACTGAGAGCCTTTCCAGATGGAAGTCAATTTTCTTCCATTTCAGTTTACATTTTCAGAGCACTACTTCAAAAGGCATAATCCAGCTAAAATTAAACTTTTCTCTTTTTTAACCAGTCCAGAACCTGACCGTTCTACTCTCTTGTGGTTGTTCAGTCACTCAGTTGTATCTGACTCCTTGTGACCTCATGGACTGTAACACACCAGGCCTCCCTGTCCTGCACTGCCTCCCAGAGTCTGCCCAAATCCACACCCATCTCATCTACAATGCTATTTAACCATCTCATCCTCTGCTGTCCCCTTCTCCTTTTGCCTTCAATCTTTCCAGCATCACAATCTTTTCCCATGAGAAAAGATAATGTTGTTTTCCAACATAATCTTTGCATTATGTGGCTGAAATATATGAGCTTCAGTATCTGTTCCTTCCAATGAACAGGGTTGATTTTCTGTAAGATGGACTGGTGTGTTCTCCTTGCAGTCCAAGGGACTCTCAAGACTCTTTTCCAGCACCACAATTTGAAGGCATCAGTTCTTTAGCACTCAGCGTTCCTTATGGTCCAACACTCACAGCCATACATTGCTACTGGGAAAATCATAGCTTTAACTATACAGACTGTTGGTAAGGCTCTGCTTTTTAATATGTTGTCTAGGTTTGCCATAACTTTCCTCCCAAGGAACAAGCCTCTTTTAATTTCATGGCTGCAGTCACCATCTGTAGTGATCTTGAAGCTCAAGAAGATAAAATTTGTCACTGCTTCCATTTCTTCCCCTTCTATTTGCCAGGAAGTGATGGGACCGGTTGCCATGATCTTCGTTTTTTAAATGTTGAGTTTCAAGCCAGTTTTTGCACATTACTCTTTCACCCTCATCAAGAGGCTCTTTAGTTCCTCTTTTATTTTCTGTCTTTGGAATAGTATTGTCCATATATTTGAGGTTGTTGATGTTTCACCCAGAAATCTTAATTCCAGCTTGTGATTCATCCAGCCCAAGATTTCACATGATGCACTCTGCATATAAATTCAATACGGGTGACAATATATAGCCTTGTCGTACTCCACTCCCAATTTTAAACCAATCCATTGTTCCATGTCTGATTCTTTTTTTCTTGACCAGCATGCAGGTTTCTCAGGAGACAAATAAGGTGGTGTGGTTGTTCCATCTCTAAGAATTTGCCACAGTTTGTTGTGATTTACACAATCAAAGGCTTTAGTGTCAAGGAGAAGTAGATGCTTTTCTAAAACTCCCTTGTTTTTTCCATGATCCAGCGAATGCTGGCAATTTCATCTCTGGTAGTTCTTGCTTCCCATACTGCTGAATCTAGCTTGTAGTATTTTGAGCATAACCTTGCTAGTGTGTAAAATAAGCGCAACTGTATGGTAGTGTGAACATTCTTTAGCATTGCCCTTTTTTGAGATTGGAACATAAACTGACCTTCCCCAATCCTGTGGCCACTCATGAGTTTCCCAAATTTGCTGGCATATTGAGTGTAGCACTTTCACAGCATCATCTTTTAGGATTTTTAATAATTCAGCTGGAATACCTTCACCTCTGATAGCTTTGTTGTTGGTAATGTTTCCTAAGACTCACATGACTTCACGCTTCAGGATGTCTGGTTCTAGGTCAGCAACTACACCATTGTGGTTATCAGGGACATTTTGATCTTTCTTGTATAGATCTTCTGTATATTCTTGCCACGTCTTCTTAATCTCTTCTACTTCTGTTAGGTCCTTACTATTTTTGTCCTATATCATGCACATTTTTGCATGAAATGTTCCCTTGCTATCTCCAATTTTCTTGAAGAGCTCTCTAATCTTTCCTAGTCTATTGTTTTTCTCTATTTCTTTGTTTTTAAGAAGGCCTTCTTATCTCTCCCTGCTATTCTCCGGAAATCTGCATTCAGTTGGGTATATCATTTACTTTCTCCTTTGCGTTTCACTTTCCTTTCCTCAGATATTTGTAAAGCCTCATCAGAAAGCCACTTTGCTTTCTTGCATTTATTTTTCTTTGGGATGTTTTTAGTAGCTACCTCTTATACAGTGTTATGCACCTCCATCCATAGTTCTTCAGGCACTCTGTCTACCATATCTAATCACTTAAATCTATTCCTCACCTTCACTGCATATTCATAAGGGATATCATTGAGGCCGTATCTGAATGGCCCAGTGGTTTTCCCTACTTTCTTCAATTTAAGCCTAAATTTTGCAATAAGAAGCTCATGATATGAGCCACAATCAGCTCCAGGTCTTGTTTTTACTGACTGTATGGAACTTCTCCATCTTTGGCTGCAGAGAATTTAATCAATCTGATTTTGGTGTTGACCTTTTGGTGATGTCCATGTGTAAAGTCATTTCTTGGGTTTTTGGAAAGGTATTTGTTATGACCAGCTTGCTCTCTTGACAAAATTCTGTTAGTCATTTCCCTTCTTCATTTTGACTGCAAGGCCAAACTTGTCTTTATTCTGGTTATCATTTGACTTCCTAATTTAGCATTCCAATCCCCTAGGATGAAACAGATTTTTTTTGGTGGGAGTTCTAGAAGGTGTTGTAGGTCTTCATAGAACCATTCAACGTTGACCTCTTCAGCATCAGTGATTGGGGCATCAACTTGGATTATTGTGATGTTGAATGGTTTGCCTTGGATTCAAACCAAGATCATTCTGTCGTTTTGGAGAATGTACAATGGTATTGCTTGTTTCACTCTTTTATTGACTATGATAGCTACTCCATTTCTTCTCAGGGATTCTTGTCCACAGTAGTAGATATAGTTATCATCTGAATTAAATTTGCTCATCCCCATCCATTTTAGTTCACTAATTCTTCAGATGTCAATGTTCAATCTTGCCATTTCATATTTGATATTTCATATATCCAGCTTACCTTGATTCATAGATCTTACATTCCAGGCTCCTATGCAGTACTGTTCTTTTTAGCATCGGACTTTACTTTCACCACCAGACACATCCACAGCTGAGTGTCTTTTCGGTTTTGGCCCAGCCATTTCACTCTTTCTGGTGCTAGTTATAACTGTCCTCCATTCTTCCCAGTAGCATATTGGACACCTTTCAAGCTTAGGGGCTTATCTTTCAGCATCATATCTTTTAGCCTTTTGTTACTGTCCATGGGGTTCTCTTGACAATAATATTGGAGTGGTTTGCCATTTCCTTCTCCAGAGTCCTGTAGCCCATTTTTTACCAGATGTCCGGGAACTCCAACATTTAGCACAGTCCTTGTTGACCCGGGCAATGACCAAGCTGATATGGTTTTCTATATGTCTCAACATATTTTTTATGGGAGGGAGACACTCTTGGTCTGGCTCCTCTGATGAGATCTGTCCAGTATGGTTGAACTTCTGGCATAGCTCTCATCTTCTACAACCACACCAAGGTGGTTCCTCACTGGGGATCTATTCTGTTGTACAGTAGTCTAATTATATGCAGTCAGTTTTGCTTTGAATTGTATTTATCTTTTGTTGAGTCAGGGAACAGACAGCAGTGTGGCACAAAAATACAGATGGGACAGTGTATCAAAGGTTCAACCAGAGTTTAATGTGGAGAAGCAGCTTCCAAAGCCTCTCCAAAAATTTCTATACTGAGAGCTGCTGTATCCAAGTCAAATTCCTTGCATGTCTAACCATGCTTGGCCGATAAAGTATCTGAATCTATAAAATTATGATTTTCAGTCTGTTAGAAGGAGAACATTATCACTACCTCCTAATTCCAGGAAGTTAATTGTACTACCCTTTACAGTATTCCATTCAATTTACATTGCAAATAAATCAGATTTAGCATTAGCATGGTTTCTTTCTCTTTAGCCTATTTTTTGGAATGTGGCCCCTGGCATGGCTCCCAATCTTGATTGGCCCCTAGCTTGAAAAAATGTTGTATGCCCATAATTTATGTAATACTGAGATGAACAAAGACTCCCCTTTCCACATCACTTGTTATATGGCACAACTTGGCAGCTTCCATGGATATGCTTTTCTGTTTAATATGCTGAATTAATTAAATATAAAAGCATTTCCAAAGAGTCTGCCAAGCTATACTGTGTTTCCACAAAATGCTCAGACTGGAGCATTATGGTTCCTATTTTGAATTCATCTATAATTCTCTGGCCTCTGTACTTGTCCTGACAAGTTTCTCTCTACAGGTAACTCTGTGATATGTATGTCTCTTTGCACATATATATACACATAACACTCTTCCATAAAACCACTGAATTATCCTCCTATTTGGAAATACCAAGCTTGTAAAAGAACTTTCAAACAAAATGTCTTGGATTTATCCATAAGAAATATGGGAATCTGATTCCATTAGAAGGATCATTTTTCCTGCAAATACCATTTTTGCTAAGAAAGACAAAAAAGTATTGGCAATTTTTTTAAAAAAGTAATGTTTCTAATGCAAGGTTGTTGCACCTAGTTGTCTGAAATTTGATATACCTTGTTCCCTTGTCAGTAATAACTCCTTACGGATTTCATCCGATGTTGTCAAATGGGAAAATAGTTGCATATTGGTAGAAGAAAGAGAAATATAGATTTCTGAATCAAGATTTGGATTAAAGCCCTGAATTAAATAAAAAATATTTGGAATTAATCTAATATGAAGCAGACTATTTTCTGAATTACTTCGTGGGATTCCAGATTTAATGCTGTGCTCTATATAAACCACTAGCAATTACCATCTAAGAATGGATAGCGTACTATATTTAAAATGCTTGTGCCTGCCTCAGCTCAACCAAAGGGCTTGGTAGGGGTTCTGCAGAACAATAGGCCGCGGGTATCTAGCTGTTGAAAACATAATAAAATTCAAGACACTATTACTGAGTGATAATTTTTTTTCTAAATAAACTCTTATTGTAGTCAAAATTTGGCAGCCCACTGTCATTAACGACCTTAGAGTGCCTTTCAGCTCCTTCCACCTGCCTTTCTCCCCATCTCTGCCCTTTTAGTTGACCTGCACTCTGGCACTGTCACCAACAGCGCCTTGTGAAGGGCCAGCAGCTGTGCCAGCCAGGTGCCACTCAGCAGCAACAGGAGGAAGAAAATGGTGAATGGCATCTGGGGGTGGCAGGGGTAGGAAGGGAAGTGTAGGGTGGCCAAAGGGGCAGAGATGGGAGGGAGACAGGTGATTGCGGGGAGTTGACAGGCATGCTGTCATAGGAAATGTGGGTGAGCTGCCAACTTGAGCCAGAAGTGAGCATAGCACAGTAGGGTAGGAAAAGCGTGAGGTTTAGCAACAGAGTGGTCCCCACCTACTGGAACTATCATTACTAAGCAGTGATGTTTCATCTCATGACCATTTTGCTTAGTGATGGACATTCTGGTCCCAATTAGGATTGTTAAATAAGGACTACCAATACTTGAAACTTAGAACATATATGGAGCTAAAGAAGCAGCGCAACTGTTTTGTCTAAAACATTTGGGGCTGAAGTAGCCCCATAGACCCCAAAGTACCCTCTGAATGGAGTAGGCTTTTATCCATTTGAGTTCAGAAAGACTTAAGAGTCAAAAACACCAATTTCACCTTCAAAAAACTTCTCAAGTTTCCAAACCTAAGCAGCTGGAAGATTTTAACATCACCTTTTCTATAATATGTCACTAGTGACACTCCGTAAGAAAGGAGAAGTGTGTCTTACAACTAAAAATTTACTGTGGACCTCTATATTATTTATTTTCCAATGATACCAAAAACAGGCAAATATATTTTAGTAACTTAAATTAGCTGAACCTTATATGCTTTCTGACCATGAAGTCTTCATTGAAACCTGGCTTTCTGTTATGGAACATATAAGACATATGGATCAGAGCTTATTTTGAGTTGTAACTTTGTCCGAAGAGCTCTGCATTTCACCCATATTTGAACTACACCATTAAATTCAAAAACCAATAGTCTATTTGAAGAACTGAGCTATCTATTATGTTGGCTTCCATTGTGGGCGACAATGAAATTAGACATTGTGTAATATAAAATGATGGCCTTCAGTAATAGTAAATGCCAAAAATGCAAAGGATCTACAATCTATACTAATAAAAGTCAAGGAGCACATTAAAATTAAATATAAACAAGACCATACTAATGAAGAAAATAGAACAATCAGCCTTCGAATTGACAGTGAAAATGTTGAGGTGGTGGATAGCTTCTGCCAATTCTTATCAACAGTAAAGAACAGCAGTCAAATATGCTGCAGATTAGTACTTGGTAGAGCAGATTTGAAGGCCTTGGAAAAGATATTTAAATACTGTGATGTATCTACACTGTCAAATATCAGAATTGTGCAAGCCACAGTATACTCTATGACACAGTATGGAAGTCAAAGTTGAACTTTGAAGAAAAAGGATGAAAGTATTGACACTTTTGACTTTAGTGTTGGAGAAGACTCTCAAGAATCCTACAGACAATCCAGAAAACAAACAAATGGATCATCGAACAAATCAACTCAGAATTATCACTCATGGCAGAAATGACCATGCTCAAATTATGCTACTTTGGGATACATTATGTGAAGACCTAGCTCTCTGGAGAAGGTTTTAATTATAGGAAAGGTGGAAAGAAAGAGAAAAAAAAGGATGACCAGCGGCAAGTTTGATAGACTGAGTTACTGTGCTAATGAATACACCATTGCAGGAACTGAAGGACTAGGTTAGGGACAGATCATCGTGAAGAAAATTATCCAGGTGATTGCTAAGAGTGACAATGATTTGATGGCACATAATCATCAATCATAAATGTTCAAAAAATTTTCTGTTCCACAGAATGTCTTTACTGTATAGTATTTCTGAATGCAAGTCTAATCCTGCTGGCTGTACTCCAATAAGTGAAGAAATATGTGTCACTTGAGAATTTATTAGAATACGCATATGCGCGTGCAGACACACAGATATTACCCAATGTAAAATAATAATATAAAGTGAAAATAAGTCTCACATTTATGAGCTAGGTGAACTGATAAAAGATAAGAAACATTACACACAGAATCAAATAAATTTTATAAAAATACAGCATATGCTTTCAGAACAAAAAAAGACAATCTGTGGTGAAATGTGTGTGGTCTATTATAATTGGATGAAACTCTGGAAATTCAACTGGGGATTAAGCAATCTGAGCTAGCGGCTTTTTCAAAGGTCACCATTTAGAGAAAATACATAAGAATCCCACCCAATATGAGCACCAAAAGCATTTGTAAATTCCACAATGAACATCTAAGTTCAAGGTAAGATGTTTGAAAAGTATATAAGTCAGAGGTGAAACAAGGGATATTTATAGAAACCATCAAATCGATTCCTTCCTTGGTGCTAATTCCTGCCCTACCTGGCTTTTTTTTTAATGTTTTTCGTTTAAAGAAAAAACTTATCAAGTAGAACAAAGCACCAACTTCATCTTCATTTCCAAACATTCTGTCAATCTCGTATGTGTTATCAGAAAATGAAAATGAGGTGCTTTATTTGGGAATTTGCTCATGCCAAACCCCCCTGCCCAGCAACCTAAGTTGAGGAGTAGGAATCATGGGGAAGGGGAAGAGATGAAGGCAGAGCAGTTGAAAAGCAGAATGCCAATCACTTTATTTTTGGAAATTAGGGGGCTGCTTTGCTTAAGACTTTTTCAAAGTTGAAAATCTGGACACCGCTCCCGCTGGCAATCCTTTTGAGAAACTGTCCACAAAGCATTGTCAAAATTCCAAATGTGTCCACAGGCCAAAAAGGCAATATAAACTTTTACACTAAAAAGCAATAGAAATCGTGAGCACGCAACCCTAAATAACATGGAGTACGCTGTGGGGCATAGGAGCTGCTGTGGAAGCTGTGAATAAAAATGTTATTTTCTTTCTTTTTCACTTTATTGGGAAACAATCAACTGTCAATTGATAGAAAGACGAGTGAGAAGGCGTTGTTTTGTTACATTACATTGGCAAATCCTGCTTAGAAAACAACTAATGCTACCGAAGAGTTGGCTGTTAATAGACTAACTTGCTAAATTGCTCTTAAATCTCTCTTGGGGGTCTCAGTAGCTTCCTAGAAAAGATTTATAAAATTATACAATTGACTTCAAGGCGGTTTTCTTCCTCCACTATTCCAAAGTCCCTTTCCTCTCTCTCTCTCTCTCTCTCCTGTGCATATACTACAAAAGTGTAGGATTTTTTTGGTGATATGTATTTTTTTGTTTTATTTTTTAAATTAATTCTGAAATTTCAAAAACCTTGAGTGGGCACCCAGCTTCCAGACTCATGGCAAAAATTGGAACTCCAACTCCAGGATAAAATTTGTACAGGGTGACCTCTTCCATGAATTATGTTAAATGGGTTATTCAGTATTGTAAAATAATACAAAATCATGAAAGAGTAAAGATTTTTCTCAAGTCAGATATGACTCCTGAAAACTTCACAAAGATATCCACAACTTTAAAAACTGTTGGTGAGCCCATGCTCAGAATCTGGACCCCTAAGTGCAATAGGTAGCGATGGTTGGAGCAGCCAGCTGATGAGACCAGTTGATGAGTGGCCAGCTGATGAGACCAAGTTGACATCAGCTGATGAGGCCAGGAAGATCAGGGACACCAACACTGTGACCGGGACAGGGCTCAGAATAAGTGGCCTAGGCCAGAAAGACAAAGAGTTCCAAGAAAGTGCTGGAAAGTGGAGCCAGTGAATTGGGAGCTGAATCTAGGGTGGACCTTCTGAGCCCTATGTCATTGATGGTGGGGCATCAACTCCCTCTGCTGCGAGGAGGGAGGCAGTGTGGGCTGGCCCAACAGTTTGACAGGAACGACAGATCAATGAGGCCAGTGGGCCAGAAATGGGGGCCACAACCAGGATAATCTTCCTGATCCCCACCATGCCAGGGGTGAATTGGCAATACCACATATTGTTGGGAGAGTGGCAGCAACACCTGAACCAGCAGTTTGCTGTCATCATCTTTTGGGACACTTGAAAACTGAGCCACGCATCCCCGCCAGCATTGGTCAATGGACAGCATTGGACAGCAGCAGCAGCCTCTTTGGCTAAGCAGAGGCAGTTGGGACAGAACTGGGAGAGTAAAAGCCCACTTTGTACCATCCCTTACTTTAAGGAGAACACCCAGTGTCAGAGTCATTTCTGAGTTTGGTGGCATACAAATTTAATAAGTAAGTAAGTAAATAAATGGGGTGGGCACTCGCAGAAGCTTAAGTGCCACAGGGGTCTTCCCCAGTTTTACCCCCTGAGTGTATGTGGGAGTGCATGCATAAGGGATGGCTGAGTTATCCACCCCAAAGGAGGGAGGCCAGGGTGGGTGGAGAGGCACCTCAAGTGATTTAGGGTGGGACAGATAATTCCGGTGGTGACAGGCAGGGGTTGTTACAGGAGCCAAAGGGCAGGCTTTTACAGGGGAAGCGCCCCCAATGTTTAGTATCGGTGGCACATTCCAGCCTCTGAGCTCATGCCCAATTCTTGGACAGCAGATCCTCGGAGGTCTGAGGTTCAGTTGCTGCTGGTGAATGCCAGGCCGGTAAACAACAAGGTCCTCTTTATTTGTGATCTTATTGGGGAGGATCATGCTGACTTGGCATGCATCACTGAGGCCTGGCTGACATCAGAAGGGGGAGTCCCCCTTTCAGAGATGTGTCCATCTGTGTCTAGGGCTTGGCACTCGCCGAAACCTCAGGGCAGGGCAGGGGATGGCAGTTGTCATCCGGGAATCTCTTTTGGCCTCCAGGAGCCATGTTCTGGCTATGGGACCCTGTTCCTGAAGCTGGGCTCACAGGATCATTTGGGACCATTGCTTCTGTACCAGCCTCCCTGCTGCATAGCAACTTCCCTGCCTGAACTGCTAGAGCTATCTTGGAACTAGCGGTGGAGTTCCCAGGCTTATGGTCCTGGGGGACTTCAATCTGCCATTCCTGGGCCAGGAGTTCATGGCCATCATGACGGCCATGGGCATATCCCAGGTCATCCAAGGCCTGACTTGGGACAGTGGTCACATGCCAGATGTGGTTTTCTTGTCAGAGCAATGGCAATGTGATCTGGTGGAGGATGTGACTTTATCCCCTCTGTCATGGTCAGATCATGCCTATGACATAGGGAGGCTAGGCTGATTTAAATGGTCGACTGGGGGTTCAAAGGGAACTGGGGGATATCCTGGAGGTCCTGCTGCATGGTTCTGCTGAAGCCCTGACCATAGCTTGGAATCAAAGGCAGCTGCAGCTTTGGATAGGAAACTATCCAAACCCTCCTTGGTTTACTGGAGAGCCATGGGCATTGAAGAGGATCAAGAGTACCGCTGGAGGAAGACGAAGAGTGAATCTGACTGAACACAGGTTAGAGCTGCTATTAGGGCTTATCTTGCAGCAGTAAGAATGGCAAAGCAGTGTTACTTCTTCACCCTCATTGCATCTTTAGAGTGTCGCCCAGCAGCCCTGTTTGGAATTACCTGCTCCCTCCTTGGATGGGGGGACTGAAAACAATCTGCAGCACCGAGTGGAAGAATTTGTGGGTTACCTGACAGACAAAATCATTTAGATCCACTCTCTATGCATGAAGCTACTCCAGCAGAGATGCCTGGGTAGGAGTCTTGCCTGGTTATCTGGAAACAGTTTGATTCTGTTGGACTTGAGGAAATGGACAGGGTCCTCAATGCTGTAAGGCTAACTACCCATCTATTAGATTTTTGTCCCTCCTGGTTGGTAAAAGCTGCCAGGCTGGGGACATCCAGGTGGATGCAAGCAGTTATTCTTCACTGCAGGAGGGTTTTTTTCCTGGACCTTTTAAGGAGACTCTGGTATGCCCCCTTCTGAAAAAACATCCCCCAACCCTACCTGTCTGGACAATTTCCATCCAGTCTCCCACCTCCCCTTTTTAGAGAAGGTAGTAAAAAAGATGGTTGCCCGGCAGCTTCAGAAGTCCCTGGATGAACTGGATTATCTGGACTCTTTGCAGTCGGGTTTTAGGCCAAGCTATGGGACAGAAATAGCATTGGTTGTGCTTGTGGATGATCTCTGGTGAAGCGGGATGGGGGGTAGTGTATCCATCCTAGCTCTACTTGATCTCTCAGTGGCTTTTGATACCATCGACCATGTATCCTTTTGGGCTGGCTATGAGAGTTGGAGCCGGGTGGTGCAGTTTTGTGCTGGCTCGGCTCCTTTCTTCAAGACCAGTCCCAATCAGTGTTGATAGGGAATGAGAGATCTTGCTCAAGGCTGCTACTCTGTGGCATGCCACAGGGCTCGGTACTCTGCTCCTTTTTAACATCTACATGAAAAAGCTGGGTGAGATCATCTGTGACCATGGGATGAGGTATCATCAATACGCAGATGATACACAAATTTACATCTCTATCCCAGGTGACCCTTTTATGATGCCTGGAGGCTGAGAGGGTCTAGATGGGGGACAACAAGCTTTGACTGAATCCTAATAAGGCTGAATGGCTGTAGGTGCGTGGATCTTCAGGATCTGGGATTTTAATATTTTTAATTCTTGATGGTGTAGCACTGCCCCAGACAGACTCAGTGCACAATTTGGGAGTTCTCCTAGAATCACGACTCCTGCTCAATAAGCAGGTGGCAGTCATGGCTTGGAGAGCTTTTGCACAACTTCATGTTGTGTGCCAGTTGTGCCCAGGGACATTGGGAGTCCCTGTGCTCAGTCACTCAAGCCCTAGTCATCTCTAATCCGGACTATTACGATGCGCTCTAGATGGGGCTATCCTTGAAGGGCATCCAGAAGTTACAATTGATGCAGAGTGCAGCTGTGCAGACAGTTTTGGGGTCCCTAGAGCGAGCCATATGACACCACTGTTCCATGAGTACACTGGTTGCCGGTTTGCTTCTAGGTACAATTCGAAGTGTTGGCTTTGGCCTATAAAGCCCTTCATGGCATGGGTCCAGGTTACTTGAGAAACCAGCTTCCCCAATGGGTTCAGTCCGTCTCACCCTTGCTGGCAGTAAAGGCATGCTTCAGATCCCATCAGCCAGAGAATTTCTGCTGTGGCGCCCACCCTATGGAACATCATGCCACGTGAGGTGAGAACAGCACCACCCCTGGCCTTTTGAAAAGGCCTAAAAACATGGCTTTGTGGATTGGCCTTGGGTCCAGGCAGCCACGTATCATCTGTGAAGTAGCTGCTGCACTGAGATCCACCTCTACTTTATCCTCCGCCTTCTTGTTCATTCCTTTTACTTTTTATTGTTTGAATTCTATTTATTATTGTTTTTATATTTTTATCACTATTTTATTGTAAACCACCCAGAATTGCTCGCTGCAAGATGGGTGGTGCTCAAATTTAATAAATAAATAAACTATCAGAATTTGCCTGTCCTCCAACCATGTTAGAGGGAGGGATTGGTGGATGCTTCACCTGCAAAACCGGAAATCTGCCAATCAGTGCCCCTTAATCTGCCCTGCATTAAACTGTTAGGATAGGACCATTTGTTGGCCTCCTTACCAAAGCAGAATAGAGACCAGCTGTGCAGAGAGAGCAAATTTAGGCTGTGCCACTTCGCATGTACCGTGCCAATTACATTGAACCAGCTGTTTGGATGTACCCTGAATTTTAAAAGGAAACATAAAAGGTCTTTCAGATATTGCTACCTCTACCTGCTATGTTTTAGAGTTTGATTGTTTATGGTAGATTTTTGTGCTGCTTTTCATATCGATACACAGACACACATATCTTATTATCATATTCTTGTTATTAAAGTTTTAATAATGTACTAATTATCGATGCTGCGAGGTTAATATTTGTGAAACCACATAGAGGTTACTTTTCTTTCCTAGTGCGAAAGAATAATGGCAGAATGATTAGTGGAAAGAGTTGTAAGTTGGTTATAGGACCAAACCCTATGAAGAACTGTTAAAGGATATTAGTGTGTTTAGTCGACAGAAAAAAAGATGACTAAATGGAAATAAGCTAGCAAATATCTGAAGGACAATCACACACGAAAGAGAGTGGATGTATTTTCTATTGCCTCTGAAGGGAGGACTCGAACCAGTGAATTAAAACTACAAGGAGGAAGTTCAAGCTCTTTATGAAGAGGAAATTCCTGAGTATACAACTTGTCAGCCAGTGGACCAGACTGCTACATGAACTGGTGAGTCCTCCTTGGTAGAAGTTTTCAGAGACTGGATTATCTGTCAGAGCAGGACATTGGACAAAATGATCCC
>JANHZU010003029.1:71617-84680 GCA_032468055.1 Acrochordus granulatus
GATTTCAAAACTACCCTTTTTCCCATACATGTAACTTAAAAGTAAAGTTCTCATATCCCAATTAAGTGTACATACAACTTCAGGCTTCCTTTCCATAAGGAAAGAGATGACCTTCCAGATGTTGCTGCACTGTTCCAGCAGCTCTAATCAATATGGATGAAAGATGGTGATGATTTAGTTCAACACTATCAGGAGGGTCACTGGTCGTTTTTACAAACCTGAGCTGAAACACTACTTAACTATCCTTAAGCCATGAGAAAACTAAACTGACATGAAATTTGCTGTCCCTGTTGCCAATTCCTATCTGCCTTTGTAGCCTCTATACTGGCTTGCCACAAGAGAGTTGTGTCTTCATTTTGGGTGTGCAGGATGAAGTCTGGCTTTGCTGCCACCCCCCCTTTCTCATATCACTAGCTAGTGAGAAAAAATCCAACTACCTTAACAGTGCTATGATTAGCAGATGGTTTTGACAGATGTCTGAACTAGCACGTTTTTCAAAAGCCAAGGTATCCCCAAGCCTACTAAATAGATGACTTATAGAATGGTAAAGTGAGAACAGTTCTCTGGTTGTTCAAGGCAACTTCCTTAACCCATCGTTTAGCTGTTCATCAGAGTTCTTCTGACATAAAGTTTAGTGTTCTTTTGAAAGAGAGCTAAATCCACACTCAAAACAAGGTAGCAACATGAGGAGGCTGCCCAGTAAACAGAGAGAACTAGCACTCCAAGCCTATCAAAAAAGCCAGCTCTCCCATGTTTCATGCAGCTCCCAAAACCTGTGGGTCAGTTGTTTAACAGCCACAGGGAGCTGCCTGCACTATAACAACCAGGAACTGTATCCTACTCTTCTGCTTCTTCCAGAATTGGGCCAGAGAGGGTGACCTGCATCTGAGGGAAGTGCGCATGCAGCATAAACCAAAGATAACAAATAGATAATGGGATTTTTATTTTCTAACATGTTTGAAGAATTTTGATAAAGTGTCTTCCCGATTAAACATAAAGCTGGTTCTTTAGAGGAAAACACTATTTTAACATCAACACAAATGTGTTTAATTGTGAATACTTACTATGTGTTTAATTGTGAATAATGACTATGACTTCACTGTGTCTTATGGATGGGCTAAGACTCAGGAAACAACATTATGGGATTTGTTTATTTATTTGTTTGTATGCCGCCTTTATTATTTCTACAAACAACTCAAGGATGCAAACAATTTAACACACCTTCCTCCTCCTATTTTCCCCACAACAGCAACCCTATGAGGTAAGTTGGGCTGAGAGAGAGTGACTGCCCCAAGAAATGACCTGTTGGCTCAACCACTAGACAAAGATCCTACTAGGGGATTTTGGCCAAAGCAAAAGGCAAATGGGAAAAGACCTGGTGGTTCCCTACTTTTGCTGTTAAAAAGGAGCTCCACTTGAACTTCCTACATATTTTGTCTTACATGGAAAGTGCTTTAATGAGCTTTTGTGAGATTCCCTTATTCAGCACTCTGTGTGCCCTTGAAGCATAAGCAAATTACTGTGTCAGTAATGGAAGGGAGAGCGCAGCGAACCCTGCAAAGTGGGAATAAAGCTAAGAAAAAGAAGAAGAATGGAAGAGAGAGCACATCCATGATCCAAGGAATGGAGGAATAGGGTGGGGAAAATGCATTCAGGAAAGCACGCTAAACCTACTGGGGTGCTTGCTAAAGTCATCATTAGCAATCTTCCCTATTAACACTTTTCAGAAATCTCATATTTAGAGTTGCATGGTTTCCTGTAAAGACCCATTAGCTTCCTGCTGTTAAATACAAAGAAATGAATTCATGCTATATTTATTTTGATTTTTTCTCTTTGTTTGTTATGATGCCATACATGGATTATTAGATTTAATAATCTAATAATCCATGTATAATTTATCAAAGAAATAATTTAATCAAAGGTTCCTGCCCACTTTTCATTTTCTTTTTCATGATTTTTCAGTTGGTACTATACTACTATTCAAAGATGCGTGCAGCTGACACATTTCTGCCAAAAGAGGGGAAAAACATATTTTCGCTTAGCTCTTTAGGCAAATATCTTTGACTGTATATTCAGAGATTGCTAGTGACTATTAAAATGGCAGCTGGCAGGACCCCTTTTCATAGGCTCATTCTTCTTAGACCTGCATTGCTCCATACAGGTTAGATCACAACACAATGCCTAATCTGCTTGAAGATGAAGAGAGATGAGAGTTCAGTGCTAAAACTTGCACATTGTGCCAAACAAATACCCAGTCAACACTGCAGTGGTTTAATAAGTTTTGAATAAACCAACCATAATGGTTTATTCCTTAAAATATGACTAAATCAATCCATGTGTTAAAAGGCATGAAATGAAAAAAAGGTTGAATGCTTCATAATCTTCTATGTTCACATCTCCTGTTTTGGGTCAAGAGTCCACAGACATTTATGGTTGTGACAGAACTGGTAGAATTTGGCTTTACTGCAACTGTTTTGAACCCTGACAATATGGGGTAATTTAAAAAAAAACTAACAAATGACTCATATAACGTTTGACTTTATTTGAAAAGCTCCCTGCAGATCATCAGTCCAGACTCCTTGGCAGCCAACTGGAGGGAAAAATAGGGTCTGTTGAAAGAGACAATGAATTGGGAGAATGACAGAGTGAAAGAGAGCCCCTTTTTGGCATTGGGCTGCCCAATACTGCCATCCAGTGTGGTCACCCAGTAGATAAAGGAATTCAGTCCTCGACAGCAACAAAAATCAAGTTTCCCTCTTTTGGTGCATAGTTTTAGCCATGTTTGGGAAGCTGTAATGACAGAAACTCAACTGAATTTTTTAACAAATCAAAACATGTAAAACTCTGCAATACCTATAATCCCAATCACAATGGGAAAGATATGACAATTAATATCAGGTCAACCAATAAGTTAGGGTTTCTAGTTTAATCTTTTGTCTGCTGAACTTATATCTGTCTTTTTTAAAAAATCCAAAATCAAATCAAAATCAAACAATGACCACTTTTCATATATGGGGATTGGACTGAGAACATTTTGTTGTTGACAACTGTGTTCTCTGAGTACCTGAATGTGCTGTGTCTTCACACCCGACCAGCCAATCAGTATCAGGGCATTAGCACCAGGAGGAATACACAAGTCAGGCACTCACTCAAGAGATGGGATGACTTAGTTCATTGCTGAGAAAAAGCAATTCTATATCCATGTTCCTTTCCTGTAACAGCTATTGCAGCTCTGAGGAACTTCCATGGAATTTCTCACATCTCCATTTCATTGGCGCAGTGGAAAATCAGTGGGCGTTTAAAGGGGTAGAGACTGGGTCATAGATGAACAGGGTAAAGGTCTCAGGGGCTCTATTTCTAGACAATTTCCCCATTCTTGCTCGAGAACTCTTTTTTCTGCAGCATTTCTCAGTCAAGAATCATTATGCTGATTAGCCAGGCAATTTACACAAGTAATGCCAGAATACAAAAAAATCCTTTGTTCTTGATGACAAGACATTCTAGAGGATGCAGTTTTCATGGCTGCTGGCCAGATTATCCATAAACTCTAACAGAATTTCACAGGCTATCACTGCATGTTCAAGATTTCATTCTTTCTTGTAAATGTTACTTGATTCTGGCTCTCAAAATCTGGTAGCATTTAGGATAGACTGAAATCCCAGTCCCTCTCAATTTGCCTTAGCCTAATATATATCAGGGATGCGGTGGCCAAGCAGTTAAGACACTGAGCTTGTCAGCCGGAAGGTTGGCAGCCCTAATTCAAGACCTAGGCACTGCATAATGGGTGAACTCCCATTATTTGCCTCAGCTCCTGCCAAACTTAACAGTTCAAAAGCATGTAAAATGCAAGTAAATACAAAGATACCACCAATTTGGTGGGAAAGTAACAGCATTCCATGTGCCTCGGCATGTAGTCATGCCGGCCACATGACTATTGAAGCATCTTCAGACAAATGCTGGCTCCCTTGGCTGTGAATTGGAGATGAATATTGCCCCCTAAATTTGGACATGACTGGCAGGGGAATCTTTACCTTAATTTTTAATATATATAGTCCTCAACTTATGACAGTTTGTTCAGCAGCGGATTGAAATTACAGTGGCACTGAATGAAGAGACTTACAACCCCTGCCCTAAATTAGAGATGCTGCAGCGCCCCCACATTCACATGAACAAAATTCGTACACTTGGCAATCGACCTGCCCTTATAACATATTGCATGGTTGCTGCAACAGGGCCCCCACACCTTTCTTCTCCATCCTCTCCACTGGGTCCCAAACCCTCTTCCACACACCCCACTACAGTTTAGTCCACTTACATTTTCCATAGATCTCCTTTGGGAGCCAGCTGATCTGCCCATAGTGATGTCCTAGAAGCAGACAACATGTGAGCTGGGGAGTAGCTGGTCTTGCGCTGGGCCTCTCTCACCCCTGAGGCATCACAAGCTCTTTTTAACAACTGTAATGGGGAGAGCATTGATTGTGGTAGTTAAGCAAAGCAATCACATGGGTGCCTCACTTAACAACTACCGTGCCTTACAACCACAGTGGGCAAGCTCCATTGAGGACTACCAATAGGTCAGTTTGTGGTTGTTGCATTTCATCTTTCATGGGTAGAGATTTCCTTTGTTAGTGCTTCTTACGTTCCATGTTCCTACTTTATTTCTACCTTTGTAGCTTTGAATTTGCTTTTTCTGTATGACAACATCAACAACTAGATGTCCCAAAGACTTCAATCTAGCCATGTCATAAACACCATTGGTACTTTGAAAGATCCTCAGCTCTCTTTTAGTATGTTGAGTGCCATCTGACTTGAGGGGTATACCATCTGGCACAAGATCATCAGTCATTTTAGGTCTGCTATCTGTGTGGCTTACTTTTGTCTTCTCCCATTTGGTATGAATTGATGCCTTTGCTGTTGTCACTAAAGTGATCTGTCTCTGGTGTCTTCCTATATTGTTGCTGCCCAGTCTAGGTTCCTGCTTGCTTTAGATGGGAAGCTAGGATGACCTTCACACCTTGAATGACCCTGCTAAGATTATATACTCTTGGAATACACTCCATGTGTTCTTTGTTAATCCCCCCTGCCCCCATAATGAGGCAGCATAGCAAAACTTGGGAGGGGGGGACAATTCTAACATACAGCATGGATAAAATATATGATATAAATATCACCCAATATACCTTTATCTCATTCCATTCTGCTTGAGTTGTTGTTATTCTTCTATTAACCATTTCTATTGTTATTCTTTAACCATTTAAAAAAAAAAGAATTACCAGGTATTTGTGATCCAAATGTTGAATATACAGTACCTGGTTTCCATAGCTATTCAGGTTTCAATTTCATCACAATCGTCTTATGTAAAGTTCACAACAATTATCATACCAGGCTTTAGCATGAGCATGATAGAGGAATGTGAAGTATTTGAATGCCAAATGCCTTCTTTGCTGGTGATGCCCCAACATGGTGTTGAATAACTGGAGCCACACACCCAAGAATCATGTCTAAACTTGCTTTTACCTGGGATGTGACATATTACAAATAGAGAGGAAGAGCAAGGTAATATGAGATGTATTGTGCCTGCTTGGAAAGCCTCCCACTTTTTGAATCAAGCAATGGTTTGGGCAAAAACTTTTGGAAAATTATATTGGAGAAACAGAGGCAATGAAAATACTGCTACTTTTTCTCCTTTGGCTCTTTGACTAAAGTTGAGGACACTCAGTCAGCTGTTTCTGAACTCAAAAAGAATTCAAGGATATTTGAAATCAAGAATTCAAGGACATTTGAACTATTTTTATCATTATACATATGCAAAGCCTGCATTAGTGAGAATGTTTATTTGCATGATCAATAGTACTGTACAGCTAACAGGCATCACAGAATAGCATGGGAAAAGATGACTATTTGCAACCTCCTCCCCAATAATTTCAATCCACCCCTGGTGTAAGGTCCAACAGAAAGGATGCTCTGGATCCCATCTAACTCCTGCCCTCTCAAATGAGGTTTCCCCTGAGACCTGATGTCCTTCACCGTGCTGATGTTTTGAAGGACATGCATGCCCTGGCTGTTCATTCAGGTGACTGAAGCCTTGACTAGGGTGACTGAAGCCTTTTTTGGATTGTGTGCATCTGTTTAGTTGGGTCCCTTTCAGCACACCCCTGCAAACTTATGCAAAATCAGTATGAGTGAGTTTTGACAGACAGCTAAATCCATGGGTCAGAGTTGTCAAAGTTTACCCTCTTCCCCTGCCTTCGAATTGTGGTGCTGGAGAAGACTACTGGGGGTCCTTTGGACAGCAAGGAGATCAAACCAGTCACTCCCACAGGAAATCAACCCTAACTGCTCATTGGAGGGACAGATACTGAAGCTAAAACTCAAGTACTTTGGACACATAATGCAAAGAGAGGATTCATTAGAAAAGATTGTGATGCTGGGAAAGATTGAAGGGGAAAGGAGAAGGGGATGGCAGAGAATGAGATGGTTGGATAGCATAATCAGTGTGATGGCCGTGGGCTTGGGTGGACTCTGGGACGCAGGGCAGGGCAGGGAGCCTGGCGTACTGCAGTCAATGGGGTCACGAAGAGTTGGGCATGACTGCACAACTGAACAACAGCAACCCTCTTCCCCCAGCCCCGGCCCTTCTCACGTTAAGAAGAATGATTGACTATGTGCCATCAAATCAGTATGGCGTCTTAGTGACTATATAGATAGAATATCTCCATGATTTAGAGTCCTCATGAGTGGATTTAAAGAAACAAACCCAAGGTTTATCAAGGTACAACTGGTTGCCATGTAGCTGGGCAGGGCCATAGTATGAGGGAATGATGAGACAGAAAGTACTTTTCCAAAAAGGCAGCTGAAACAATGAGATTGTTCATTACAGTCAGCCTGAGAACATCCATCACTGGATGAATACAATATTTTTGGCACGCATTGGAGATTCTTTCCCAAAGCAGTAGAGAGCAGCACAGAATTTCCAACCCTCCCCCCACCGCTGAAAATGAAATCCTAATTTACTGAAGAATGCTGACTTAATGAAAGGAAGTACATCAGTCACACTGACCATAATAGGAGAGGATTTCCAACAACTCAGCTCCTCAGTCTTAAGAGTCTATTTCTTTCAGACCTTGATGGGCAAGACAAACAGAAATAGTTTAGAAAGTAAAAAAACTTTGCCAATTTAAAACAGATGGTTGGGGGGGTGTTTTTTCCTAGCAGTCATTTTTCCCCCTTCCAGAATATCTGCATATCGAATGAGATGACTTTCCCCTTGGAAATTTAAAACAGATTTTACTTTCAAAAGGTTTTCATCAAGTTATCAGCAAAAGATTGTTCTGCAGTATGGTACACATTTACGGATATACAGAAATATATTAGCTAAAGATTATATCTTATGATTCCTTTGTGATGTGGTCAGCTTCATAATAATTCCGTAAATGACTGAGAAAGACCACATTTCCTACTTACGTAGAAGAAATGTGTATTTGTCGCCCAGGATTATAATCCTATTTATCCCATGGTAATCCTATGGGAAGTATACAGACATATATTTTAAGTTTTCTAAAAATGAAGTGAAACCAAGTGGAAAGGTACATTTTCTTCAAAAACATCTTCCCAAGGGATGTGGGAAGGCAGCTATCGCACCCACCCAAATAGTGAGCTTGTGAATAACACAGACCTCCAAGAACCCTAAAGAAATGCTGGTCCCTAAAATTAAAAGCTATTAGAGTGATTCCCTTAGAACAGGGTTTCCCAACCTGAGCAAGTTAGGATGTCCAGTCTTCAAGTCCCAAATTCCCCAGCCAGCATGCTGGGAAATGAAATCCACACATCTTCAAGCTGCTGAAACTGAGAAACACTGTCTTAGAATAAAGAATAATTCCAAAAACTAATTCACATTAGTATTAGGTAGTCCTGAATTGATGACTGGTTGCTTGACAACCATTTAAAATTATGACAGGCCCAGAACAGGTGCTTTACGGCCCATAAAGCACTTCTGGTCATCATAATATGTCATGCCACCTCCCTCCCCAGTCATATGACCGCATTTCAGGTGCTTGGTAACTGGTTCACCTTTATAGCTGCGGCAGCATCCCATGGTCATGTAACTGCAATTTGCTATATTGGAAATACTAGTTTCTGGCAAAAAAACACTCATTTGGAAGAATGGGTTTGCATCTGCAATTGCAGCATTTGCTACATGGCCATGGATTTGTTTAATGACCGCAGTGATTCACTTAGCGACCACTTCAAAAAATGTCAGAAGATGAAATGTGGTCAGTCATATGGGTGCCTCAACTTACAACCATAATGACTTACAACTGGAAATTCAGTCCCAGTTGCAGTCATAAATCAAGGATTACATGTACATCTTAATTACTTCTTATTGTATTAAGGAATGACTTATACTTGTCATTGAGCCAAATTACCCAATATATTCCTACTGGACTTCCAACACTTTTCAATAAAGATTTAAAGTTGGAATCAAAGGGCAGAAATATATTTCTCATCCAGATTTGGATTTTTCATATGGCTACTTGAACAAACTTCTGTTAAATGCTTGCTCCCCTTGCTCCTCTCCTTCCCATCTGATTAATTTTAATATTTATTGTTTTAAACACGCTATGCACTGAAAGCCGCCGACAGTTGCTTTTTGAGTTCGGCAGAATATAAATTTGATTGACTAATAAACAAATAAATAGAGTGCCATCTTTTAGCAAATACTGAAATAGTGCTCCTTGAAGCAGATACTATGAATCACCTCCTCGCATAAAACAACTAAAACTGAAGCCATTGATTAAGTTTTTTATGTCTGCCTAATGAGCCTATTTTTGTTACAATAATTAGGGAGAACTTTGGACACTATTTCTACATCTCCTCCAATTAGTTGCTTCGTCAGTTCTATCGATTCCACAGTTGTCTTATATTAAAGAAATATATTCAAATATATATAAGACTCTATATATAGAGTCTTCAGATTTCAGTGGCATATAAAATTGTAAATAAATACTGTTCTCTATCTTGGCCTTTCCAAATCTTCCATGCGTCACCAAGGCTATGCTGAGTGTAATGCCTGCAAATTATGAAAAATCAGTTCTAATACAGATGAAGCATTTTAGGTTAAGAAAAGCTGGTCAATAATAAAAGTTGTGCGCTCTATTTTAAATATGGCCCAAGTGGCGCTCCTTGGCCATGGACTCCGGCTGCTTTTCCAACAGGAAGCATGAATGCAGGAGGCCCCCAAATCGTGAGCCTACTCTCTGTGGGGAAATACATCTCCTTCAAAAGCCAGAGGAAGATTTTGAATCAATAAATTTGCATTTAGCCTTTCTATTTCTATGGACAGTGACAGCCCCTTATGTGAAAACTAAATATTGACTTTGACGTAGTGTCAGAATTGGCTGTTGTGGCATGTAGGTTAATAATTGTAGTTGGATGAGCACAAGGTGCGTTAAAAAGTGGAATAAAAGAATGAAAAGCAACACCGTGAAGTCGAAACTGAGCGGAGAAGGCATCAGAAAAAGACAGCATGTTGATGCTTTTCTCACCCTACAGACATCTGATTTCTTTTACAGGTTCAGGACTACAAAATTAGGAACTTACTCCCAGGACTGAAACAAAAAACATCTGCAACGGGGAATATTTTCATGATGTGACTCGTGCCATAGAAGCCCATTCTACGTAATGTGGTCCTTGGGCTGTGGGGTGCAGAGGGCACGTCTGTGACATGCAAACCTGGCCCATGAGTAAGGCAGCGATTAGGACATGCAAGCCAGGGCTTGTCCAGCTAGTTTCCTCTCTGTGGTCAGTCGAAGCCGGGCGCAGCGTCCCGCCAATCACACCTTCGTTCCTCTCCGTCTGAGAGAAGAGTCCGTCAACGGAGGCCTTATGCCCACGGCACGTCCGAAAGGGCTCCGAAAGACAAAGGAGGGAAGCCGGAAAGGTGTTCAGTTTTACAAGGCCCGGGGTGGCCACTGATGTGGCTGGCGGAAGGTGTGCCTCACGGCGAGCTTCATTTCCATGCCCCTCCCTTCGGCCCTGGCAGTGGACCTTACCGTGAACGAAGTGGGACCTCAGGCCACTGACGGCGGATGGCACGAAAGAGCAGCAAATGGCTACTTAGTGGCCGTGAATCGAGCCTGCTGTCCGAGCCACGACCGGCCCACGGCCGAGATAGCACTCTTTCTCCTTGTCCTGTCTGGCCCTCAAGAGTCCCATCTGAGTCAGATTCACGTCTGAACCGGCTGCGAACAACGGCTTCGCCGGCGTCCTTCGCGGCAGGTTCGGAACGCAAGAAGGATAAGAAGGGATGCGACCTTGCACGGTCTTTCCCTTGCGGCTTCTTCGGTGCCGCGGGGTGCATCGGAGTAGGAAACCACTGCGAAACCAATGGCATCGTTTCCTTCGAACCCTGATGCGAAGGTCCAGGGGGAACGGGGCGCGTTCCTCGCCTGTGAGCGTTGGGAGGCCCCAGGACTTTCTGCCCAGATGAAGCACTCATCTTGCCAAGGGTCCTCCCGCCCCGCCCCAGCGAGGAAGGGCTTGTTTTCTTCCACAGAATAAATTCCCTGTCTTTCGGCGGCGGGGACGTCTGTCGGCATGTAGATCAAAGAGGTGCTGGAGAGAGAATATTCCAGGATGCGGCAGCAACGACGACGTGAGGAGCTTTTTTCCTCGCTCCTCCACGAGGCTGACATCGGCATCACTAAGCAGTGACATAACGGATGCTGCAAACAAACCCTCTTTGTATTCTGGAAACCCCTAAGCTGTTTCTTCTTCATACGGACGAGAAGCAGCAGCTGGCGAAGGAAGCGGAATGCATTAATCTGCTGTGGTCTCTGAAAACGCAAGCAGCGACGTCATAAAAAAGGACACATTAAGATCAATCGTTGCTAATTTGCAGAGATCTTCATTTTGTTTCGAAGCATACTCGGGAAAAGAGAATTAACTTTTTACTTTTTTAGTCCTGAGATTATTTCAGGTGCTTGAGAATACCTGCACCAGAATAACAAGCGTACCTATATTATTCAAATATCCGTTAAAATGCTGTACAGCATGTGGAAAAAGATAACACGGTCTCCAGGAAATTTAAAGAAAAAGGTGGGAATTCAAGGAAAGGCGAACTAAAAATTTAAATTATGTGTTTATGCAAATAACAGTACCAGTTCACGTCATGTGTAATTTTGCCTGTAACTGTACACTGTCCGTGGTCATTCAGGATGGCCATTTAATCACAGTTTTTCATTTCTGCTTCGCATTCAGTACAGTATTTTTTTTCAAGTTTAGTTCTTATTTAGAATAATTCCATTAAGCAGCGTCACTGATGGGAAGCAGATCTTCTCTGTCCCAGTGCCTGCCTTCTCGAATAGCTTTCCCCTAAATTCGAATGACCCAACTCTGCAAATGTTTAGACAATTTTTAAAAACCTAACTTTATCCCCTGAGCTCTTAAATAGATATGCGGAATGCCCTTGTGTGTGTCGTTGCTTGCGCTATGCTATGTTCTTCCCTCTGGTATGTCTAGTTCTATTTTTATGTTTATTATCAGATTTTAGGAACTGTCCTTTAAGTACAGTCTTGATTAACAACTGCCTCATTTAGTGACCGATCATGGTTACTGTGGTATTAAAAAATAACTCTGCAACCAGTCCTTACATTACATATGTACATTTTGACCTGTGCATATCTGCAAAGAAGAGGAAAGCTAAAGTAAGATCGTAAGCACAGTCGACAATTCTTTTAGCAACTGCTTTGCTTAATGACCACGTTGCCACTCCCAATTGTGGTCACTAAATGAGGACTACTGGTATTCCATTGGTTTTTCTAAAGTCGAATTGGGTGGCCTTACAAATCTAATAAATAAATGCATTTTGATCCTATCTCATTCTATTTTTGAGGCAGCTGACAATAACTGAAATCAAACAAAAGCTTACAGTTTTGATTTTGAGGAACTTTGTTTTAGAACGACACCATTAAATATTCCTTGTGATGCAGCTTGCTACTTTGATAATGGATTGGAGGAATTACAGATTCTGTAGGGATTAAGTATTAATTAAGTATGAAGAGCTTCAAAAATGAAAAACATTTTGAATCCAGCCAAAGCCTAACTTGCATTGCAATGATCAATAAAAATAACTATTTTTATTATAAAATGTTTTTCTGGCCACCACCTCTTTTAAACTTTGCCACCTTATGGGATCTAGGAAGTATGCCTTTTTAGTGGCTGTCCCTGGGTCCTGGAACAATCTCTCCACCCACTCCAATATCAACAGGCCCCAATTCTGCTCACTTTTATAAAAAAAAAGCTAAAACCTGGCCATTTGTTTGCATCTAGGAGAGGGAGTCTCCTTTTGGTGATGTGGGGGGGGGAATTAGGTCTGAACCATGTGTGAAGAGGGGGAACAGCCTAGAGTCATTACGCGTGACCTCATGAAGGAGGAGCAACTCCTGTGAAGAATGTTAGATTGTAAGCCAAGGTCAGAACTTTTGGCACTTAGAAGGAGACATTCTTGTAACCCTTGAGACAGCCATTAAAATAGTAGAATAGAATTTACTTTTGTTTGGCTCTTTCTGTTCAAATCTAACATGTTGGCTCATAATGGTGTCTGGTCACCATTTTGTATTTTATGTACTGAGTATGTTTTAATGTTATATGATCTTTTTTGTTTTTTGTTGTACACTGCCCAGAGTTGCACTGTTTGAGTTGGCTGGCCCTATAAATTCATTAAATAGATAAACAAATAAAACTACACCAAGCTTCTCCAAAAATAGCATAAAGAAGTCCAGATCATATTTCTGTAAGTCAACAATATTACAACAGTCCAAGACTGAATGCCCAGGAAGATGTGTCATAACTAATCTACACGTTCAAGGCAAGTATGAGAAAAAGACTGATGGGAAAACAATAGGAATTCTGTGGGAATGATCAGAATAATGATGGCAAAAAGATCATGTTAGAGCAATGAAGAGAATAAGGCTCTTGGGACATTTGTTGTTGTTCAGTCGCGCAGTCGTGTCCGACTCTTCGCAACCCCATGGACTGCATTATGCCAGGCCCCCCTGTCTTG
>JANHZU010003029.1:84780-108255 GCA_032468055.1 Acrochordus granulatus
TCTTCTCAGGGATTCTTGTCCACAGTAGTAGATGGAGTGGTCATCTGAATTCAATTCTCCCATTCCTGTCCATTTTAATTCACTGATTCCCAAGATGTCAACATTCAATCTTGCCATCTCACGTTCGATCACATCCAGCTTCCCTTGATTCATGGATCTTGTGTACCATTGAAAAAAACTGCATATCAACCTCGGCTGGTGACATTAAAACATAGACAGGTTTTTTATCTATGGTTTGTAGTGACTAATTAGAAATCACAACCTTGGCAAAGTATGAAAGAAAAGGGTCCTGAGACTTTCAGAAATCTTCCTATTACAGTTAGAAATGAACAACTCAGCCACATCCTTGCAGGAACTTGTATTGTAGATGATATGTTTAATGTACCCATTGATACATTTCCTGCTTCAGGATGAAAGGCATTATCATTCTTAGTTATGTCTTTATCATTCTTAGATATGTCATAAACTAAATTTTCTTATAGGGCTCTCCGATTCATGAGATTATGCTACACATCACTGCCACTAGCCTAAAAATGATGCCATAGGACAAAGATAGGAAACCTTGCTCCTGCTAAAGGCAAGAGGTAAATTGTTGGAGGATAACAGAAACCAGAGGTTACAAAGGATGCTCCCTTTTACTTCTGAAACCTCCTTCCCTTCCTGTCAGCCTTCCCAGGTACACCAGACAAGTTGAGCTAATTCTACTTTGTTGTAAGGCTACATTAACAGAATCTTGCAAGTCTGAAAATGCAAATCTCCCACTGTCACTTTTAACAGTCTGATACATTAGGACAGATTCTTTTTCTTTCTTTGCCTGTTTAGCAGTTGCTGACTCTCCCTCTTTTTATCTGATTGTTCTCTATGCAGTGTCTTTTCCCCTCATCCCTCAAGGTCCTTTACACATGCTAATACCCTTTCTTTTCTTTCCTTTCCCTTCCTTTCTCCCCACTTATGTACTGGGGAAGACACTGCTTGCCATAACATGTGAATTGATCACTTGAAGAGGCTTTTGTAATTAGGCTGAAGTATAATAAAGGTCCCATTCAAGAAGTTTATTCAAGACATTAATTTTTGCATATGTTGTCATTGCAGCCCAAATGAAAGCAATTTTCACATCCCCTAGGCGAGTAATATGAAACAAACTTCCCTCTCTAAAAATTAATGCAATGGAGTTGTTTCAAATAAGGAATTGTAGTGACTATAGGAATTAGTTTGGGCCTTTGGGGATTATTTGGGTATTTATCGTGAAGAAAATCAGTGATGATCCAACTGCATTTTGAGTGTCTGTCTAAAGCAAACAAAATTCAAGAAATAAGTTTCTTGCCTTTTGCTAATTTGCACGGGAAGTCAACAGAAAGTAGGGATGTATGTGTTAAGTTCACACAATACGCATAAAGATGGGAAAGTATTCTTTCCAATGTTTGGTACCAGTTATTAAAAATTTTGAGAAGTTGTATTTGACAAAAAAAACTTAATAAATTATAAAAGGATAAATAGACTCCCTTAGATGTCAATTTTTTTTAAATGTCTCCAGATTATTATTTTGGTTGATCAGCCAGATGTTTAGACTGGATTTGCACTGTTTCTTGTCATGTGTTGACTAGTTCACCACAGTCTCTCCATTAATGGAGTAGTAGAAATGTGTCTGATTTGACTGAAATTGTATCTATGTATGAATTGATTTGTACTATAATTTGTATGAAATTGTCTATAGTATCCAGTTTCAGCTTTTTATCTGCTGATATCTTGGTTATAGCTGTTGTCTGTTGCTTTATTATTTCCAATGTTTCTTAATCTTTTTTGTTTCTAGGTGATATTTCTTGATCAGATATACTTTGATCTTGTTTTCAGTTTCTTTTCTTTCATCTGTTCTAGCTTACTTGCATCAAATCTTAGCATGTTGGTCTTATTTTTCAGCCTAATCTTTCATTTTGGTGGTGCACTGTTTGTTTGTTTGTTTTTTTCTTGCTTGTTGATTTTGCATCCAAGGTATTCAGTTATAACTGCAGCCATATTGTAGATTAATTGGTTTGTTTCTTGCAGTGAATGGATGCTTATATTTGATATTATAACATTGGCATCTTTTAATATTTGTGCTAGCTGTTTCTTTGAAGCAAGCTTCAATGCAAGCAACCTTATTCTGTTGTTTTTATGTTGTTCTAGGTACTCATTTCTTCTTTGTTACAATTCCTTTTTTTTAATTAGAGAACTTTCTTATTTCTAAGGAGAAGGCAGAGGATAGAATGTCTTTTTTGGGAAGGAAATAATTCAATAGCTATGCTGGGCTCCTCTACTGCCAACTCCCCCTGATTTGCTCTACAATTTGAGTTACTTCTGGCATGCTTTGATTTCTTTGCCTGGGTAGACCTTTGCAGTTCTTCCAATTCTGTTTCTGTGAATACTTTATTTTGTATTATAATTCAAATTTGATCTGTTCTGTTACTTCTGATTCTGAATGTTATTCTTTCCAGAACTGGTACATTCTTTTCAGATATCCTCTTCTCATTGAACTTGATTTGTAATAACAGATCATTATTTCTTTGTTTTCAGTCTTTGTATATTTGAGTCCATTTGTCACCAGATGTCTAGAAACTCCAACACCTAGTGCAGGCCTTGTAAACCCAGGTGATGGCTAATTTGGTACAGCTTTCTGTAAATTACAGATCACCATATCATTTTTATGTATAACTCAAGCAGCAAACATACCTAATCCACCTGCCTCCTGTTGTTTTCCCAACAACAATCATATATGATGGGTTGGGCTGAGAGAGAGGGAATGGTCCAAATTATCTTTCTTTTATTACTATGACATGACAATGTCTCCTGAAATGATTATTTTCCCCACATTCATCATAGTCCTTCCCATAAATGTGTATGTATACTGTTCCAGTTATGTATGGCTCCTCTCCCCAAATTAGGACTACCATATTGGAGATACCAACATCCAGATGATACTGGAGGTACAATAGCAAAACAAAACTAATTCTTGTTGTTAAGTGATCATCTGGACTTTTGTTTAGATAATTTGTACAGTGCTGCAATTTGTTGATGTTTGTAAAAGCTCAATTGACTTTCTTAATGATCTGTGTCTGAAGTTTCATTTGCCAGAACATTCCTATTCCTGATTAATGATATTTTATAATGATTCCTTAGCAATGCAGGAAATTGTAGAATTAGCTCTGGATCTGCATACAGAGTGAATTTGGGTTTCCACTGATTCCATGTTTGCACTAAGGTTTTCTGGTTGATGTCCAGTTGCTCTGGAGACTTCCGCTCCTCCATGCATTTCACAATCTCTTTTAACGTTGTTAAAACTCTTGTCTTTGTCTTAATTGAGATCATTTACAAATCCTCATAAGAGCTCAATTTTTGTCGGCTCATTTCAGGAAGATCCTACTTCATCTCATAGATGCACACAATTGGTCCAAAGGGGTTCAGTTCAACTCAGGAATTAGTTGAATCTTATGCACACCTCTAATTTCTAACCTTAGTCATAACCCCTACTTTCTAACCTGTTATATTCACATATATTACAAAACAAAACTTTCTCTCTAGGGATTTAAAAATCCAATATTTTTATCATGATAGTGCTTTCTGAATAAGCTGAAAAATACCACACATGTCATGCAACCATATGAAAGCCATCACTATAATCTGGGAACAAGAAAAACAAGTGGTTCGGAAAGAGATTTAAAGCCAGATGTACTCCTAAATTCCACAGCTGGTTTGGGGTTTTGAATAAGTCTGGATCAGACTTGGCAATTAAAGCTCTCTTTTTTTTTTCAAAAATATAGATTCTGAAAACTGAGATTTCTTACAGATTAGTGTCAGTGTGAGAAGTTTTTCATACAGTTATGAGGTGGGTGGCAACCACTAGAAGGTCCACTAGTGTACTACAGCTGTGAGCCAGTCAATTGGTGCAACCACAGTCATGTGAAAAATTCATTTCTAAACTTGATTCAGCATATTCTCACAAATCAAGTCACATCAATGCTTTTTACAAAACACAGCAATAATCTGCCCATTTTTTCTGTCCATTCAACTAAAACCCTGGTTCATGCCCTGTCTATATCTCACTTCAACAAATACAACTTTCTTCTTTGTGGTCTCCCTTGTTTAAACCTCATCTCTCACTTCTAGTTTAATGTGTTGCTGCCTAAACCCTTCATCTACTCTGTTACTTATATGATGAAATACTATCCCTCAAACAGAGATGTAAAAGAATTCTGCCATGGATTTGTAAGATCTCACAGAACAGAGTCTGTGAATCTGCACACACAGGCACACATGCATACATATAGACTCAGAATTTCTGAAAGTTATGTCCAAAAAAAATATTTGAATGTTGTGTATGGAAAGGAAAGATATAAAGTATATTTGGGAAGTTTATTATTGTAAAAGCTGCTGTTCCTTCATATTTCCATCCATTGTCCTCTACTGCAATCAGGAGTACTGACATTATACAGACCATCCTATATTTCTCAAAATGTCTCCTCCAGACCATCTTTTTATACGTTTGTCATACAATACATTCCCAAATACAGTATATTTATTCTAATGTGTGTACAGGACTGTGGCTGTTCTCCCTCTAAAGTCAATTTTGTATATGAAGAGAGGTGTCTTGAATCTTTTATCACTTTCTAAATTTTGTTGGCTCAGCTTGGTCAAATGGCGACAGCTTTATGTGGCTTTTCAGGCTGCAATTTTTTCTCCCCCCCTTTTTTTTTCCTGGTATTTGGAATTTTTATTTACAGAAATCAGTTTGGCTGGAAATTAATTGAATTGGCTATACCAAGCAGAGTGAAGATGTTCAGTCTTTGGGCCCAAGGGAACATGTGAGATTGTTTGACCCAGATTGATCTAGTTTGTTCATCCACTGCCCTGTCCTTGGAATAATCAGTTTCAGGACTAGCAAGGATATAATTATCAGTAGATTTATGGCTGTCCAATCTTTGATAGAAATGACAGACTTTTGAGATGAACATGCTCCATTTGAATGAAAACCTTTTCATTTTCATGAAATTTCTGAAAAGTCATTAAGCTGAGCTCTTAATGACTACCAGATACATTTTTGATATTTTCTTGGCAACAGAATGGACTTGTTTGCCCATTATTTTCTTCAGCCAGCATGACCATTACTAAGAATTCCAGGAGTTGAAGTCTATACATCTCAAAGTTGCCAACTTGGGAAACACTGATTTAGACAAAACTGGAGTAGAGATTCCTGTGCTTGTTGCTTTGTTTATCTAGCTTTAATTCTTCAAGCTCCAGGTTCAGGTAAATACTACATAGGTAGATTAAAGGTAAATGTTACCCTGCCAGTCGTGTCTGACTCTAGGGTGCAGTGCTTATCTCCATTTCCAAGCTGAAGAGCCAGCATTCAACCAAAGATGCTTCTGTGGTCATGTGGCTGGCATAACTAGATACCAAAGGCTCGTGGACACTGTTACCTTTCCTGCCAAATAGGCAGTACCTATTTATGTACTTGTATTTGCATGCTTTTGAATTGCTAGGCTGGCAGGAGCTAAGGACAACAGGTGCTCACCCTGTTGCATGGCAATGCCAGGTCTTGAACTAGGGCCACCAACCTTCCAGCTTGCAAGCCAAGTGTCTTAACCACTTGCGCCACCACACCTCATTATATAGGGATTAGGAAAATGCTAATAGCCACATTTGTTCTTCCCATTTCTACTTTTCATGGTATGGGCTTTGTTTCTTTTATAGAGGCAAATTGTGCAAAGGAGAGGTATCAACTGGCTCAAAAAAGAATAACATCATGAAAATAAAAATTTCTAAAGGTGAACTCCAGAACATCACAAGAGAACAGACAATGATCAAGATTCCAAGAACAGTGGTTAATTGAAAACCTGAAAAAAAGAGCCTCCACAATTTCATATAGCGTGATCAGTTCAACTTTCAAACTAAATTAATAAGAAAAGTTATACAGTATTTGCAAGATAGGCAATAGTATTACTTGATATGAGATGGCAGAGGCAGGATCCTGAAGAGTATTTTCCTCCCCATTCCGATTATGCTGCATGAGGCAATGTGATGAAGAAAGTTGGAAGATGCTGTTTTAATCATGCCTACTTTGGAATTACTCCTATTTCTTTGTTCTCAGGCTTTCTTGAGAACTTACAAAAATCACATACAATGCTCTGGTTGAAGTCGTAACTTCTGGGAAACAGCCAAAACCGAGCTGCCCTGAAAGCCTGAAGGGTTGTATTTGGGTCTGAGTTGCAAAGATCTATAGACCCAAGAACATGGAATGTTTATTTTTCCACAATGACTTTCTCCAAATAAACCCAGGGAAGGAAAAAAGAGGCTTTCTGGCAGCAGCTGTTTATTCAGTGTTTATGATAAAAGAGACTTCACCATAGCAACAGGTGGCAATATGTGGACTCCCCAGGAAATACTATAAGGAGCCTCAGCAACCAATGCCAGTTACTGAATTTAATACAGGGATTTGCTTGCTTGCTTGTTTGTTTGTTTAGATGGTTGGTAGGCACAATACAATCTGAGATGTCGAAAACAGACACTGAGTAGAAGTTCTCTAAATCTCTCAAAAGATTGCTTTTGGGAGCTTATTTTCTATCCTGAACACTACCCTTAAAACTATTTAAATGAAGGATTCGGAAGTTTGCTTTATGGGAGAGTCATGGATGGGCAAAGTCTGGAAACGCAAATAGAAAAGGCCATAATCCCATTAAAATTAATTGGGTAAATTACTCATCAGTAACTGTGAGTTTAGGAAGTTAGAAAGATGGTTAGATTTCTAACTCTAATGCTGAAATTATAACAGTGCAAAATCACCAATCTCTATTGTTCTACTGATTTAACCACTGACTTCTACAGACCTTTTATTTTGGGGTGGCCTGATGAGTTTATGTTCATCTATGCTGAAGGCAGTCTAGTAGCCAGAAAATGTTATATCCTAATGGTGAGAAAGAAGTGCAATGCTTTAAATGACTATGAGTAGTCAGTTACACAGCACACAGTACATTTTCTTGCTCTTTGACATTGCCATTCCATGCTTTAAAACTGCTTATGTTTATCTAACAAAAGCCAAAAAAGGAAAAGAAAATTATTTTTTGTGAATACAGATTTAGAGGGAAAAGATAGAAGAAATACTCTGAGCATCCACACATTTTAAGCATATTTAAATCAAACCACCATTGTGACTATAAAACAAAATAAAATTTGCTTCACCTCTGATGCTAAACACATTTATTTGAGAAATGAGTACCATTACATTGGTTGAAACTGATTTTTTTTAAAGTAAAATCCTCAATCAGCTATCCTCTTAATTTAAAAAAAAAAAGTCCGAAGAAAGAATGCAACTATAAGCTGCACCAATTTTGTTGGTTCCCATTTTACTCTGTTGAGCAGATAATGATAGTCCTTCTCCTGCCATCTTCTGGAGTGTCCTATGGAGGCACCATTGCCTAAAGATACAGAAAGCCAGATCCTGCATATGAGAACATTAAATTCAGGAAATTGGTTGTTGAGGGCCTTTCCTGTGTTTTTTAAAGAGCCATAGTCAGCTATAGTGGAGGATGAGTAAGCAGAGGTCATGAGAAATGGTCTTCATGGTAGCACTAGGAGACTGAATTAGCATCTTTGCAGAATAATAAAATTGTTTGATGTTTGTTTTATTGGATGAACAAGTTCAATACATTCCAATTGGAACTGTTAAATTCATAATATATAGTCCACCTTTATGTTTCTATAACATTTTATCAGTTTAACTTTTATTAGAGTAAATAATGCTGTTATATTTTAACTGTGTTTACCTTCCATACTGATATGAGTAAATAGCAGAATGGCAAGATATAAATGCTGGGATTAAAAAAATGAGTTGGAATCCACCATTGACATCCAATCAAAATGATCTTCTCAGATTGGTGCTTGCTATGGGACCTAAATTCTGTTCTGCATGGGTTCAAAATGGTAAAAACAGTCCCATGCATCATATGCCAAGGTATGATCCAAGTCAATAGGAACTCAACAATCAAAGCAGTGTTTAATAATTGTAGAGGAAAAATAAGTTTGGGGGAATAATATTTTGGGGAAGTAAAGCACAGACAATGATTTTCAGTGTAAGAGTGGTTCCAGCTTCTTCTGTGTGGTAACTGAAGTAACAGCAGAGCCTGTCAGTTAATTGCCTGGAGGCTTTTGTTCCCACTGATGAATCAATCAGTTAACCAATTAAAATAAGCATTGCATAATCTCAATCCAAATGGTATTTTGAGGATATTTAATTAAGATAGCTGTTTTCCTCAGCAAAACATTGCAGAGAATCATCTGTTGTTTTTGAAGATCAGCTTAAGTACACAGCTGCAATCAAGAAACATGCAAAAAATATTGACAACCAAACAGTGGCCACAAAAAGGAACATTTTTAGGGGCCAAAGCACCAGTGAAAAGTGCCCATCGTTAATTTGTGGATAATGAATTTATTTATTAATTGCACTGATTAATGTTTTCATCCTTAGCTTATATCTCCAAGATGCCACAATATAAAATTAAAGATTATAGCCTAAGGAGATTTAAACGATTGCTTTCCCCAGATGAAGATATGCTTATGTTAAAGTCTATGAAAATGAGTATGCAAAACAATAATGACAGCTGCAGACACAAGGAGATTTACACAAATAAACTCAGAAGTAATACAGAAGCTTCGAAACATTATAGTTTTTATACAGATAGGCACACATACATTCTGCCCTAGACATTTCTTCCACACATATCAAGAAGATTGCTTTAACTTCAATTTAGAGCCAGTTCTGATTAATATATCTCTTTTTGCAAAAAAAATGCACTAAGCAAATAAACAAAAATCTGGAGGATATAACAGAATATTGAAAATAAACATTGATTTCATTGTGACAACATGAGGGCTTTCCTTGGGCAAATCACATTCTGAAAAATTTGCCGTGGTTTGCATATGACTAAAAGGATGAGCAACTACCACAGAGGTTCTCTCCTTCCCCAAGAAAGATGAAGGAAAATGAGTCTTTTGTAGTATTCAAAATAACTTTTGCAATATAAACATTTTGAGCTAATGGTTGTAGATTCTTTGGTCTGTGCAAAATTGAAAAATGTTGGTATGTGCCTGTTAAAAGCATTTCCACTTGCATCAGTCTGTCCTGATTCAGTCCATTACATATCCAGCTTTGTACACAAAAGCTCATGATTCAGACTCCATGGTTTATCTTAGGACAGGACTTCAGAGAAGTAAGTCTGTGTTAGATGGCAGGATCTCATCCATGTGATATGTAATCAGGATGACGTTTAACAGATAGCATCCCTAAACAGAATAATACTCCAGCAAATAATTAGCAAACTTTATGGGAAACAGAATAAAATGTTCTCCTAACTAAGTCTCTATTCACGTAATGAGGGAATAATACAGAGCAAAAGAGAAATAAATCAGCTTCAATTTTAGAAAAGTAAGATCTGATTCATTTACTCTTCCTCAGTTTTTCTGAAAATCCATGGTTCCTCTCTTGAAATACAAACATTCAGTTGCATCAATGGTTTTCTCACTTTGGAAAGATTGTCAGGCAAGATGGGATAATGAGAAGGGATACATATATTCATATATAAACACAAATAATTGCAGAACAGCACATATTAGAAGTAAAGGCTGAGTGGAGATTAATCTACCGTCATCCTGAGCTCAGAGTAGTTTGCACTGCAATTCTTTGCCTGCTTTCAACAGCCATACTTACAGTGTACAGTACTTAGCTCTAAAACCTAGAGGTTTTAGAGAAAAATGAAGCAGATCTTTCAAATGTAAAGTTTTGCCACTCAAGTTATACATCTGGCTCCAATTCTGTCTGGGATCAAAATCATTCACACAGGATAATCTTCCGGTGTATAATTAGTTAATTAGCCTCCCTCCTTCTCTTCTAATAGCTGCAAATAATGACTTTTTTTGGCTCTGATCAGGAAATGCTAACGATGTAAGAAATTTCTTGGATATAATTGTGAACAGACATGACACACAGGAAGCATGCATATTCTATCTTTTGGAGTTATAATTTTCTTGTTTGAATGCAGAAGTATCTTCATGCCATATCTTGACTGACTGATTATGTGCCAACAAGTCATTTTTGACTCCTAGCAATCACAAGGCTTTTCTTCATGATGTTCTATCTCTAACCTATTCTCCCAATGGAACATCCATCACCCTTATAACACAGTCCATCCACATTGCTGCTGGTCATCCTCTCCTTCTCTTTCTTTCCACCTTTTCCAGCACTATAGCCTTCTCCAGGCAGCTGGGTCTTTGCATAACGTGTCTGAGGTTGCATAATTTGAATTTGGTCATCTGTGCCTTGAGAACTTTGGGTTGATTTCTCAGTTAGATATCCCATGACAGTATCATTTCCCCCACTTTTGGTCTTATTACTCATGTTTCTATGGGATTTATGAGACACATTTATGCCAAAGTTACCTCACTATAACAAATCTGGATCTCGTGTGCGTGTTTTTTTTTCTCCCAATCAGAGTCAATCTATGACTCTGGTATCAAGGCCATGATAGCTCTTGGTCAAGTAGTGTAGCATACATAAGCAATCTATAAACCATAAGCCACTTGTAGTCCCCAGTCGCTGTTAATGTGACTCATTGTGTAATTTGTACCTGGTTCACTGAGAGAATTTAGTTACCATGTCTTTGAAGTTTACAATACGTTGTTATATGTTTGTAGAGCTGGACAGACCTCAGTGAACTAGTTACAATTTCTGTTTGTATTTCATCTGGAACAGAAAGTATTTTATACATTTGCAGAATTCTGGTCATGACTGTAATAAAGAACTCCCTAAGGAATTGCTGCTTCTCGGCTACCTTTGGCAATAGGAAATCCATACGCCTGAACCTGATTGTGAGACATGGTTTAAAGTAACAACTAATCTGTGTTCCTGATGTGAAAGCACAGAGAATAAAATTCCTACACACACTCAGGAAAATAGTTTCTTTCCATGTTTCCATTTTTTATTATATTCTGTTGTTGATAATGGGGGTGGAGGTAAGTAGGACCTCATATTAAGATACAGTATGAAAATACTTGTGCGCGCATGTGCTTGTAGTCTAATCCAATTCTGTAACAGCACTAAAATGTTTGCCAATCTGTATAATATTTCATTTAGGCAGTACTTATATTAGAAGAGACTATGAATTTACACACAGGACTCTTGATGCTATCTCATCCTTCCAAACCATTTTGAAGGAAACTAAGCCCTCAAAAGTCAGAAAATCAACAGATAACATCAGTGATCCAGTCAATGCTCTCATTCCAGATGACTATAATGGCAAGAACCAGCATTCAACCAAGGCCTTGCTGCAAAATAGAGTGACAAAAATCCCTTATTTTTCATTTATTATAACAAGCTATAAAATAAATTGCTATCTTGTATACTTCCATATTTTTCCAGAACAAATTATAAACATTTGGGCATTTTCTGAAATGATTTCTTGAAAGGGAAAGATGTGAAGCCTTGATGCTGCCTGTTGTATTTATTAGCCTTTGCTATGAAGATGAAGATGAAAGAAGAGTAAAAAAAAATCAGGAATAAAATCCTGCTGTGCTGGCTACGAATGGGAGAAAGAATAGCTACAATGCCTGCAGAAACCCAATGACTCAGAATTAACCTGCAGGGATGACAATAGAAATGGTCTTTGGAAGCAATAAAATCTCTTTACCCTTCCCACCCTTCCGCCCTGCAGAAAAGGGAAATAAAAGCAATTGCGATAGCCTCCCTACCACTTTCATGAGCACTCACTAAAAAGATAACACTCAATTGCAGCCTGGTGCTTTGCAGCTGCTTTACTTCCCTTTAAAAAGGAAGGTATGACCATGGTTATTAATTTAAGATGGTTATCCAGTGGATTAAATCTAAGTGTGATTATCACATGCTACCCATTTCTTCTCCTATGAAGTAAATTAAAGCAATTCTGCGACTTTTAAAGGAATCCTCAACTCCACTCTGTTTACCAGATGATAGATCTCTCTCTTGCTTGCACATACTGTAGTATCTAATACCGTATGGAAAGAGTATACCTGAGTCATTTTTTACTTTTAAATGGCTTGAAAAATTGCCCAGTATTCAAACACAAAGACTCTCTAGTATGTCCATAATCAGGTATATTGCTCTAAAAGCCAGTCTGTCATTAAGTGCCATTATAATCTCCAGAGCAATCTTTGCAAGACTGCAAACACAATCATCGGTCATTGCAATTCGGTTTCCTACACAACTGATAAGGAATGAGGTCTGCCAGTAAGATGAAAGCTGTGCCAGATGATGTGGGAAGCGGTCAATAGTAACTTTCCCTGAATATGCCCAGTAAAATATGTGTCAACAGAAACCATTTTTTTAAATCTCTGTATCTGGGTGGATAGAATGTTATATGCTTCAGAAAACTCCTAAACACCCAAAAGAAATTCAGGAAGAAAAAGACCCTTTCCCTAAAAAAAGGGTGTATATGAATATATGGCTGTTGTGGTACTGAAAAAGCAAACACCATTCAGAATTTATGGGAACATTTATGGGAAGAAGAGAAAAGCAAAATGAATTCAAGTATTTTTGCCAATAACTATGCCCAGATCTCTCCTCTAATTTCCAAACAGTTTATTCTGCCAGTCAATGAAGGCTTTCTTTTTCCACGTCATTTTCAGGATGTATTTTGGTCACGTTTCTGAGTGACCCTGCAAAATTCCCAAGCATCAGACTTGAACTCCACCTCTCTAGATGCTGGCCCTTTTTTCACGAAGAGGCTTCGTTTGGCAGAAAACTCAGACACAAGCCTCCTAGGTTAGATTCTGTACTGCAGACAAGAATGAAGGCTGCACATGGATTGCTTTTTGCAGAGTAAAATACTGTACTGTGCTTTGTACTGCTTCGTACCAAGAATTCACAGTCCTTTTTAAATGTCTGTGCTTCAGAATTTAAACCCTGGGTTTTTCTCCCATCTTTTTGAGTTAATGGATACTTCACAGTATGCTTGGTGGCTTTGACAGGTCACTTAAGTTTGGGTCATGGTGCTCTCTGGCCTGGGAGCCACAGGTTGATCACATGGTCAAAGCAACCATCTTGATTGCTGGCTTACTGTCCAGGAGTTTCCAGCTGTTGCTTTTTCTATGCTCTCTATCACTTGGCAGTGATGCAAAAAAATTCACTGAAAAAGTTGTCTCTTGATATCTCCCCTTGTGCTTTACTTGGGAGGCTGCAGGCAATGGGAGAGATGATGGGATGATGAAAGCCAATACCCCAACACTTTATCCTAAAGAAATTAAACTTTATTTAATTAATGTATTAAATAAAGTAAACAACCCCAGATCCTACACATGGAAATTGTATGGAAATACTGTTTTCTTTTAAAAAGAATATTGAAAGTATTCCCTTTTCTACAATACTGCGAATGTTCAAAAAATGCAGGATTATTTAATCACATTATTTCCGCTCCCATGTAGTACTAAAGATTGGATGCTTGTGTACAATATAACTTAAAAGTACAGTATACAGTATGTGAATTTGAAATATAGAGGAAGAGATTTTTTGAGCAAATTTGTCCAACTCACATTTGCTTCTGAAAATTCAAACTCATTGATAAAGTAAGAATTTATTAAGATAAAACATAATACTGGAAGTGTCAGATTGAAATATGGTGTTATTTTCTTAAATTTAATTAAGATTAAATGACTGTGCAATCTGTTTCATTTATACAATTAAGACTGAAAAACATTGAGTGGGGCTGGAATATTTTTATGAGGTTCAAATTTGTATTTCTGTGATTCTTAAATATTTAGATTTATAGGACCTTTTGCTTTTATTTTTACTGGTTTTATTTTATTTATGCAATTATATTCCATGCAATCCAGGTATAACCTATTTAAAATATTTACAACGTAAGAGCTAGATTCATAGTTGACTTGCATCAGGCAGACTGAAATAAATATAATGCTGAAGCCGATAGATAGACTATTTATCTCTGTCTTTTGTTCAGACTGGCAAGTGCAAGAAGTAAATTAATTAATTTTGAGGTTCATAACTTCTGGAACATATTGGCTTGGATGACTCCATCTTAGAAGATTCCAGTTTCTTGAAATATTTCTCTTTGCTTGAGGTTCTTTTTTAAGGTTGATCTAATTATCACATAATCAGACATTCAGTCACTCTGGATTGTTCAAATTGCT
Source organism: Acrochordus granulatus (assembly GCA_032468055.1). NCBI lineage: Eukaryota > Metazoa > Chordata > Lepidosauria > Squamata > Acrochordidae > Acrochordus > Acrochordus granulatus. The sequence continues at coordinate 98,980 of JANHZU010003029.1, forward strand.
CTCTTCAGCCATTGTGATGTATACGTTGTCCTTTGAAGTTCTTCATTATTATACATTGCCAAGTTTAATTATCTTGTTTCAGCAGTTATACAAATCTTGATGCCAATCAAGCAACTTCTTCATCTGACTTAAAACATGTTGAGCTTTCTAAAAAAGGGCCTGTTCTGTGATTGACAGCAGCATAGCAATAATTAAGAAATTAATTTTATGCCAGCTGTTCTATGAATTATGCTTTCCACTGCCATATAAAATCTGATCTTGGAAACTGTAAAGAGAAGCAGCGAAAGTCTCTTCTCCCCTTCAATGGGTGTTTCTCCGCTGGAACAAGGAATTAAGGAAATCCTTTATGTTACAGCAACATTGAACATCCAAAATCTGCAAAGACTTAGGATGTCAATAGATGTTACCAACACTAAGGCAAATTCCTACACAAAAGGAGGGGAACCTTCTTCAACTATGGTGTCTTTCAGAAGTGTTATATTCAGTTCCCTTAATTCTAAAAGCCAAGAAAAGAAATACTGCCTGCTTAAGGGTTGCTTTTTTTTAACAGTCAGAAAAGAAAAAAATTAGGATTTGAATTTCCTTCCTCCTGTTTATAATTGTCATTATTTGTTTTGCATTAATCCATGTAATATAAAATGTAAACACAAGCCCGTTTTATGCTAAATTTTCATCAACAGAAATATTTATGAGAACCAAGAACTGAAATAAGTTTTTCAGTGACAGTAAAATTTTTGAGAACCAAGAACTGAAATAAATTTTTCAGTTACAGTAAAATCATATGCACAGCGTTGAGCCACACATAGTACAAATAAACTGTGTTTAATCTTACTAAATAAGCCACTGGTTCACTCAACACAGTAAGCTATCGACAGGTTATGTTCTCAGAACTTGCTAAGCCAAAATTAAACATACCACATTATAACTATCAATCATACTGGTACTATCAATCCAGTCCCGGTATGTTCAGTAGGACCTATCCGAATAACATTTAGGAGTGTGCTAATCATGTACAAAGCTCCAATATGAGGCAAAATTAGGGTTAAGAGGCTTCCTACATTTTTAAAAGATGGGTTTGAGATCTTGAGATGGCAAGATCAAGTTTGCCCCAGTTCCTAAAGACGTTTGCTAAAATGAGGTCCATTCAGCAACTTTATGTGTATTAATATTAAGAATTGCAGCCTTAATCTGCCTCCCGTGTATAAATGAATTCAAAGATCATCTCCAGCACTGAAATAAATACATGCCGTGCACATAGTGCATTCACCTAACAACAATCACAACCCAGTTGTAGAATAAAGTTCACACATCCTTATTCTCTCAACTGTAATCTCGTGTAGTCACATCGATTCTTCTATCGGTAGTCCTCATTTAGTGACCACAATTGGGACCAGCAACTCAATCATTAAGTGAAGCAATCATTAAGTGGAACCATGATTGTGCTTATGATTTTACTTCAGCTTTCCTTTGTCATACTGATTGGGAAGGTTGTAAATGGATGGACTGGTTGCAAAGTTTCTTTTTCATCACCACTGTAACTGCAGTCATTTACCTGTGTTTATTTTCTTTTCCCATTCAAAAAAAGGTTTTAAGGGCAAAAACGCATAAGGGAAAAATGGCCTCCCACTATGCTCCTACCTGAATGTTCATTATGCAATAGTTTCATTTATCTTTTCTCTATCTACAGCGTTGGTGTTCCTTGCTATGTTGCAGTAGCTGGCTATCTTGCCTGTGCTTTGATGGCCCTTCTTTGTATTCCTATCCAGACAAAGCCACAGTCCAAGAGAAATGAAGCACATCAGGGTGAGTGCCTGCCACAACCGACTTTTCAGAAGGGAGGGAAAACCCAAACTATTTCAGCCTGAAAGCTTGAGCTAAAGCCATTTGGGGTTTGTATCCTTTCCATGTAGGGTCTGTGGGTATTTCAATTAGGCTAATGTTTCTTTCCTTTGCAACTTTATGGTGCACAGATTTAGGGAAATGCAGCTTAATCCCAAGGTACGTGTGAGTAAGATTAATTTGTTTTGCTCCCTGGAAAAAATACTGGCTTTAATTTACTGCAGTCCTTACCTAGCTGGTAGGTATTGTGCGAAATAAACACGCAAACCTGTCTTGGGTCAAAAGAATATGGCTTTACTTAGCATTTGCAAATGGGTGAACTCATCAGCACAACACATGTACAGGTGAATCACACCGGGTTACAGATCTCAGCAAATATTTATACAATCTATGCCCATCCATCAGTCCCTCCATCATGCCCCCAGTTGATAGAGACATGGTGTTTACAGGCTTTCTGGCTGCTTATCTTCATCCCAGAAAATTATCGGTTCCCTTCATTATCACTCTGCTCCCTCTTCCCTGGAATCTACATTTTTGGAATTTACATCCTGTCATTGTTCTAAATCAGAAAAGGTTAAACAGAATACCATCATGGCCACACTCATGCTAAGCTAATAAAGGTTAAAAATTAATAACTTTATTCTTATTTCTCACAGTATATATGTGAATAATGTTATGCTCAAGCATTTACTCCAGTAGCAAGTAGGTTGGACTCCCTTAGGTTTATGCCCTTCACATATTGTGGACTACAACTTTTAAAAAAGGATTTTTTTGTTTCTTCATCCTGGCAGCCCTTGGGTGAGTTCTGGGTGCTTCCTGAAGTTGCTTGAGGATATAGTGCAGTTTAATTTTAATATCTGCAACTGATTCCTATGTATTATCTCAAGACTACGTATCATCAAATACAGATTCTGGCCTGGAACGGACTTTTTTTCCTTCCTACCTCTTTGTTTTAGCTTGTTTTACCATTCTGTTCAAAGAAAGGTTGTGAAGAACTCAAAAGTTACCCTACTTTTGTGACCTCGAGTTACAGTAAAGGTTTCTCCTAATATAGATTCTAAAATTAGCAACCTCCTGTTTTTTCATCATGTGACATAAAATTTAGAAATAAAAACAGAGCTATTGAATATTGTCTTGATGTCTGGCTTGCACTGCATGTAGCACAGCAGAGGGAAGTAAGGAGGAATGGAAGATAAAGGCTATCATTAGGTTGTTTAAAGAGAAAGAATGGATTCGTTCTAAAACTCCTTGCAAGTTGTTCAGCGTTTGTTCTCTGCAAACAGTCATACACCCTGTTTCAAGTATCCATGTCAGAATATGGATTCCCTTGAGCTTCAGATGTTTGGGAAGTAAAGTTGTACAGATTTGGGAATTTCTTTTTATCTAGTCTTTTCCAATCAGAGAGACTACAACTCCCAAATCTTCAGGGAGCATTAATCATGCTAGATGGAAAATGATTGCCATTACAGCACAAAACATTTGGGAATTGCCACTTTGTGAATGGCTGATTTATTGAAAACATTTGTAAGCTTGTTTATTTTAACACAGAATGCTGCATGCGCTTACAGCATAAAAATAAAAAAATGTATTTATTTCAGAAAAAGAATTGTTCATAACTTCAGCATTCATACAGAGAGAAAAAGGCTTTAGAATATGGGAAGTACAATGCTATACCAACATAAGTGGAGGTTAGCCATAATTCAGAAGAGCCAAAACATACTCTATGTTTATTGCATGGTCTGATTTCCCAATGTGGCAGCATTATTTAAGGAACACTTTCTTAGTACCAGCACATCCTCTGCTCCACCAGACCAAAATCTTGTGTAAAGATTCCTTTAGTTGACAAATTAAATGGACATCGCTCTGCCACAAAGCAGAACGCCAGTTTTAAGCATCACTTTTCATTCCCAAGATTGTCTCAGATCCCCTTTTATTTAGAAGTAAAAAGAGAAGCGGCATCACAGGCTATTACTTGGTTTGATAGTGTGTCCACCAACCCAGAAGGAAACACTGATAACTTAGAACCTGTTTGTTTTCCCTCTAATTGTGACTACTCTCACGTGCAATGGTAGCTATTTTATAAATGGAAAAGCCTCCCTATTACATCCACAATTTATTTCAAAATTTTTAAGATATCTAGAGAGTAAACGAGGAATCAGCACAGCATATTCTGACATCTCTTTTTCTAAAATTAATTACAGGCATTGGGGGCCTGGAAGGAATTGTAGCAAACACCAAAAGGAGAAGTTTAATCTTTCCATTTCCAGCTTCAGCCCACTAAAACATGTACAATAGCTACAAGCAAAAATAAAAATATCCCCCTTCTCAGAACAGACCTCCATAAAGTCACATTATGTGGCACATAATTATCCTGAACAATTAGGAAACATTTTATAATGTTTTCTTTCAAACGCCTACTTTTATTTGCAAAATGGAGCTTATTTTATCTTTTTTGTTCCCTAGGCACATCCAAGTCCAGTAGTGTTTTTAGCCTCCAAGAAATTATTCGCCTGTTGACCCTTCCAGGAGTGATGGATGTTTTCTTAATCAAAGTCCTTTCTGTATTTCCTACAGGTGAGTGTGCTGTGAGTTTTTGAATAGCATCTTTCAGTCAGATGTGTTTTGAGGGGTAGAGGAAAAATACACTTATTTAGTGCCAATCATATAACGTGACATAGTTACTGGGCTATTTAACACATGATGAAAGTTGCTTTGCCATCTAGGTAACTGCTTTAAGATTATACCTAAAATTTCCTCTACCATACCTTTATCAGCTTGGAACCATCTGCCAATGTGGCCAATCAGAAATACGTTGGTTTCAGAGGATGAAAGTGAACTGAAGAAGAGGAGGAGGAAGAAGAGAAGTATTTTTCTCTGAAGACTTTTTGCCCTTGTTAGGAGAAATGAGAACTGCACTCTGTATTGTGTCTTCCAATATACAACTGACTGCCATTGGAATTTTACTGAGCTGAAGAGCCCTTGCTTTGCCTGTGGGAATCCAAGGTTCAGTTTCTATAGAGCCTCAGGGAGATGATCTTGAGGGAAATAGGCAAGAACTGTTAAGTAAGCAAAGGAGGCTGAATTATTCTTAAGTTCTGGGAAACATGATAGTATTGGGAGGAGAGGGGAGGTAAAGCACAATCAGGCTTGCAAATGTTGTTATTATACTCTATCCTGTTAAAATATGATTCACTTTTTCCAGTGAATTGTATTTCTTAGTCTTCCCCAAAGGGCTGATATCAATCTTGCAAGCTTTTTGGTGACTTACCTTGAGCTTCTCTCAAGCTCATCTTCCTGATTCTCTACAGTTTCATCACTGAAAATAAGATCAGTAAAATACCTAAAAAAATCCAAGCATGGACTGGATTTATACACTGCGTTAAAACATGGTTTGCTTTCTACACTATTACTCCCAATTGCTGAGTTCATCAGCATGCTAAGCCCAAACTAAACAAACCATAATATAGCTTGCAGCAGTCCTAATCATTATAGATTATATTGGATTACATTTTATAATGATCTAGCTCAATATGCAGTGGCTTTCTGTTATAACAATGTGAAAAGAAAAAAAAAGAGTGAGGCTATTTTGGCTCCACTGAATCTAATGACTGTGTTTGGATTTACCCCCACTACCTATTTCATAAATATAATGGTCCACCAGTATTGGAATTAGGAAAATGGGCTGATGGAACTTGAGATCCAGGAACAAAGGACAGGACTGGAAGGTTTCCAGCAAGAAATTACACAGCTGAAGGCCTAATCTAGGTCAGGGCTTATAGCTTTTTTGTTAAGAAAAGGCCTAGGGAATCATAATAGTGGAGTATAAACTTACACCATTAATGTAACCGATACTTTAACACAAAAAAATCCCATTTTTCCTGTTTCAGCCTTCATTCCTTTACCATATTTGTGATAGAGTCAGATCCTCTGAATTTTTAAACAAAGTTGTTTAAGAATTATGCTGTCAAATTCAACTTTTTCTGAATCTATATTTCCTCCATGGATTTTTCTATGCAGAGCTGATCCAGCAAAGTGAGATTTTAGGAACAAACTCTGACCTTACAAGCTAAATTGATTTGATTATCTGTTGATTCTTATCATAAGTTGGAGGAAGTATCTTCAGAGAACCATTGTCCTGTATTTTTATGTATTTGTCTATTCATATAATTATTTCAATAATGGAAACATGTGTGAGTCTTAGATTGTTGCTTTTATTTATATTGTAATCAAAGTTGTGATATGCACAAGGATCTAGTCCTCTTATTTACAGTTTTCTGGCCTAATTTGGGGTTAATATATATCTTCAATTTTCTGGATAAATCTGGTTTTTAGACTTGTCTTCCCCATCTAGCTGGGAATTTTTAAAAAAGGTAAAACACTTGGGAGTGTTTGTTTATTGTTGAAGTAGTTGGATTAGCCCACCGCTAACCTTCTTTCTGATTCTATCTCTAATCAATTACCATCCCATTGCACTGTACTCCCATTTTTCCAGTTCTCTGCTTTCTTTTTTTCATGTCCATTTTTCCGTTTTTTCTTCCCACCATTTCCAGCCTATCTCTCTCCTCCACCTATGCCAAACTATCAGGATTCAACATAAATCTGTCCCTCTTTTTGCTTTCTTATCACTTTCTGCTTTACTAACCCAGGATCCTGCCTTCCTCCCATTATCTGGTGGCTGACCTTGGTTGACCTTCAGAAAGCTAGGCAGGGTTGATCCTAGTTAATAATAGGTTGAGAATTCACCAGGGAATACCAATACTATAGATTAGAGTAGAAAGTGAAAGTATGTGTACACACATCCTTCTCTAGGGATAAATGCTATATCTCCCAGAGAAAACAATGGCAACATTCCTGGTGCTACTCCCAAATCCTTCACTGATTCATTCATGAAGTCACCAACTCAAGTTTCAATCAATATAGATCTTATCTTCTTAACACAGGATTGGTCAGCAAAAGGAACAATACAGAAGAACAGTGTCTCTATGCAGTGTCGCTTGTATTTATTATTTATTTATTTAACAGTATATATAGGCTGTCCCAATCTGTACAGACTCTCAGTAGTTCACAGTGTAATTCAATCAAAACGATAATTAAAATAATAGCACACAACTATGAAGGCTTTCAAAGAATGCTTGGGACATTATTACACTTAACTTACTTTCAGGAAAGTAAGCAGTACGGAGGCCATCACTGAGAAGGTCTTTTGCCCAATCCACTCTCCATGCACCTGGAAAAATGAAAGACTCTGAACAGGTTTATGACGGTGTTTGTGTAAACTGATAATCCTTTAAATAGATTCAGGTCTTCATTTGACCACACAACTCCTGAGCTTTCTTTCTCAGCCTAGCTTTCCCCTGATAATTGTTGCTACAGGAATAAAATGAGGGGAAATTCAAGAGAAAAGGTGGGATAGACAAACAAACACGTAAACAAAAAAGATTTTGGCTGCAGATGAGGTAAAACACTACCTGTTTAGAATGTTAGAAAATTCAAATTAGATAACCCTAAAGGAAACCATTTTAGAAAGCATGACTCTATTGTAGATGAACTTTGCTGTCCTGTGCACATTTCCCTTGGAAAGTATGTTTTTCTTCAGACTGAGAGCAAATGCACATGTAAAAAGGAATCATTGTGCTATATTTAACAAAAATACATCTTAGAAGCATTGGGTTTTTATGTCCCAGAAAAGGACATGACATTTGGAATGTGAGAGATACTTAAAAGCTTGTATCAAATGCAGAGCTTTCAGAAAGATTAAAAGGGAAAGGCACATCAGAGTCCATGCTTTGCGTAATTAAATCCTTGACTGATGTCTTCTTAAGGCTGAGAAAAGTATAAATACTTGCTTGAGAACCACAGCCTCCCAGGTACTTCCCAGAAGGATTTGGAGCTGGTCTGAAAGCTGCTATAGTGTTCCCATAACTCAGTAATGTTGAGATCTGACCTAGTTCAGTCTCAGCTGCAGTGTAGCTGAAGTAACCAACAATCTAGTTTACTTATTTCCTCCTCACAACATCTGAGTTCAGGTTCTAAAAGGGAAACACTGACGTTATGGGTTTGCATCTCCACCTCTGTATCCCAGACAAAAAAGCAGGGATGAAACTGCAACAGTCAGTCTCCTCTTCAGCATCTACAAATTGGGGAGTAGAATGTCAGACTGTAGCTTGTTGCTTCCTTACTTGCTTGCTTCCTTACAAGATTTGTGGCAGTTCATGAAAGCATAGTGATTTTTGCTTCTTGTCCTTGGCATCTCAAGAAATACACAAATTAAATCAATGGCAGTGCAGAAAAGTCCTCTCTCAGAGAGAGTAAGCTGCTTGTTGCTCATTCTCTTCCCAGTATTCCATCCCAATGGAGGTGATTCAGCAACGAGGTTTTTTTGGGTCTTAGTCCAGACTATGGCTACTGCAGGATTTGGCTGATTGTTCCCCTACTTCTTGCCCTTTACATCTCTGCAGAAGGTCAGGCTTGCTAGACGGCCTCTGCATTTGTAGGTCTACCTGTGCTTGTCTTTTCCTTTAAAGATTGCTCCCTTCTCTTCACTACACACCATGTTTGACATATAGGTGCTTTCATAGTCCCTTCCCATGTTGTCTCTTTTGACATGATTGCATATCTTCATTTTCCACCATCACCACCACCCTATCTCCCATTGTAGTATTGTTGCCCTGATGGTATAATAATCAAAGAAAGGGCACAAGGTCGTTTCTTCATTCCATTATAAGGCCATAGAAACTAAATGGCTATCAAGAATTTACAGTTTAAATCCATAGAAACATTACAATTGGGTTGCTTCATTCCATCAGATCTATATTACAATGTAAGCATTTTATTAAAGGGGGAGTGATGCATTCCAGTACATAGGGCACAGAGTGAAATGGCTTACTGAGTAGCAACTAGCCACTGGAAGAGAGAGGTAGCCCAGGCACTACAGCCAATCAGAGCTATGGATGATGCTCAATTGAAAAAAAACATGGTAGACCAACCACTTGGAAATGCTTAAAACTGCTCAAGATGAAAAGCAGTATTTCTGAAGTGGACCTGCAGACCTGGGCAGCAAATGCATATGCAATAGGCTGGGAGTGGATGGAATCCAATGTTGTCTATTCCTGTATTCAGGAATGGTTGGTTGCCTATACTAGCTATAAAGTAAGCAGAAAATGCGGATTTGGTCCATGACTGATCAAATGGCACTGCAGGTGATAGCTTTTGTCAACTTTTGCTGATCTCAAAAAGGCTAAGTGGAATTGGACCTGGATAATACTTAAATGGTAGATTACAAGAAAATTTCAGGGTTATCTAAGTTAAAAAGTTTAGAATCTTAAAAGATAATGGTAAACCACTTCCATATTGTGATTAATAGAACTACCCAAAAGATAGCAGGAATGTGTAAGCACAGAATTCAAGCAATAACATGGAAATTTTATCTGTTCGTAC